>CM032805.1:2645238-2657738 GCA_019155185.1 Beaufortia kweichowensis | reverse complement strand
AAGAATCCACCCAAAGAGCCAAGTGAAAAGCTCCAAAGAGAGGGACACACCAGCGTGGGGCTCGAACCAACGACCCTGAGATTAAGAGTCTCACGCTCTAACGACTGAGCTAGCCGGGCCCTCGTGATTCACGTTTTGAAGAGCTTTGGCAGCATTCCTCCAGCAGAATCCCATCTTCCAAGTCCTTTTGATGAATGACTTTTATCTTCAGGCAGTTTGTATTCATCAGCAGCTCAGCGTGGTCCGAAAAAAGTGTTTGTGTAAGAGTCGATGTAATGTAGAAAAAAATGAATTGCAATCCATCTTATCAGTGTGTGCCCATGGTGCAGGCGTTCCAGTTAGCAGTGTTGATTCGTTTCAGATCCTGCATGTTACATGCAGTCTCCTCTCTTCCCCCACCTTGTATCCTCCCTCAAAACCACAGCCTATTATCAGAGGCAGAGAGTAACGAAGTATATTTACATGGGTACTATACTTAAGTGCGCTTTTGGAGTATTTTCTATTAAGTCTGAGGCTGAACAGTAGAAAGAGAGGGCTTTAAGACCCTTTAAGAGATGGTATTCATAAGCTACACTTTCTTGACGTTTCCTGTCTGTGTGGACCACGTGTCCAAGTGTTGTTATCATCGTTCGGCTCGTTGGTCTAGGGGTATGATTCTCGCTTCGGGTGCGAGAGGTCCCGGGTTCAAATCCCGGACGAGCCCTGTCTTTGCCTGCTTTAGTGAATAACCAAGTGAAAAGTTCCAAAGAGAGAGGGTAACACGCCCAAGACAGCCATCTCGCCGCTTTGCAAAGAGTGTACCACAAGTTTCTTGAGCTTACAGTAGTAGGGCTGGACCACAGATAGATGTAACGGCTCACTGAGTTTAAAGGTACGTTAAATGGGAGTGTTAAGTTGGACACAGCATGATCGTAGCTGAAAAAAACAGCGTAGACTCGAGAGGAGTAGACAAACTTAGCAACGTCATGGGTAACAGACCACCAGTTTTATCAGGCATGGCTTCAGGCACGCTGATTTTAAAACGTTACACACAAAGCAATGTTTTCAGACGGATTTCACTGTATCTTGTTTTAACGGAAAAAACAGGAAAGCTTTGTTGTTTTGGTTCATTGGGACACATTTTGCCACGTGCAAATAAGGTTCCATTCGCAACACATTTTCTTTCAATCCTAAACTGGCAAAAGCAACAAAACGGCCTTACCACTGGGGACCCGCTACTAAACTCAGCATCAGCAAGATGGTAACTATTTGAGGAAGAGCTCGTTCACGGTCGTTACAAAACAAAACCTCGTGATAATGCTATGATCAAACTGCAAGACAGCGACTTGAGCTGTCTGCACCCTGTCACTGTTTCTTAAGTGGCTTTACAATCAGATAAAGAACCGAATAGGTAAATATGGAGCGCTTCACGGATTTGCGTGTCATCCTTTCGCAGGGGCCATGCTAATCTTCTCTGTATCGATCCAATTTTAGTATATGTGCTGCCTTAGCAAACACAAACACAGCCACCCGAACAAGGTACCTATATGCCTCGCGTCTCAGCAAGCTGTCAGCCAGGTGGTAAGGGCAAGACAGCCATCTTGCCGCTTTGCAAAGAGTGTACCACAAGTTTCTTGAGCTTACAGTAGTAGGGCTGGACCACAGATAGATGTAACGGCTCACTGAGTTTAAAGGTACGTTAAATGGGAGTGTTAAGTTGGACACAGCATGATCGTAGCTGAAAAAACAGCGTAGACTCGAGAGGAGTAGACAAACTTAGCAACGTCATGGGTAACAGACCACCAGTGTTATCAGGCATGGCTTCAGTCACGCTGATTTTAAAACGTTACACACAAAGCAATGTTTTCAGACGGATTTCACTGTATCTTGTTTTAACGGAAAAAACAGGAAAGCTTTGTTGTTTTGGTTCATTGGGACACATTTTGCCACGTGCAAATAAGGTTCCATTCGCAACACATTTTCTTTCAATCCTAAACTGGCAAAAGCAACAAAACGGCCTTTTACCACTGGGGACCCGCTACTAAACTCAGCATCAGCAAGATGGTAACTATTTGAGGAAGCTCGTTCACGGTCGTTACAAAACAAAACCTCGTGATAATGCTATGATCAAACTGCAAGACAGCGACTTGAGCTGTCTGCACCCTGTCACTGTTTCTTAAGTGGCTTTACAATCAGATAAAGAACCGAATAGGTAAATATGGAGCGCTTCACGGATTTGCGTGTCATCCTTTCGCAGGGGCCATGCTAATCTTCTCTGTATCGATCCAATTTTAGTATATGTGCTGCCTTAGCAAACACAAACACAGCCACCCGAACAAGGTACCTATATGCCTCGCGTCTCAGCAAGCTGTCAGCCAGGTGGTAAGGGCAAGACAGCCATCTCGCCGCTTTGCAAAGAGTGTACCACAAGTTTCTTGAGCTTACAGTAGTAGGGCTGGACCACAGATAGATGTAACGGCTCACTGAGTTTAAAGGTACGTTAAATGGGAGTGTTAAGTTGGACACAGCATGATCGTAGCAAAAAAAAAACAGCGTAGACTTGAGAGGAGTAGACAAACTTAGCAACGTCATGGGTAACAGATCACCAGTGTTATCAGGCATGGCTTCAGTCACGCTGATTTTAAAACGTTACACACAAAGCAATGTTTTCAGACGGATTTCACTGTATCTTGTTTTAACGGAAAAAAAACAGGAAAGCTTTGTTGTTTTGGTTCATTGGGACACATTTTGCCACGTGCAAATAAGGTTCCATTCGCAACACATTTTCTTTCAATCCTAAACTGGCAAAAGCAACAAAACGGCCTTACCACTGGGGACCCGCTACTAAACTCAGCATCAGCAAGATGGTAACTATTTGAGGAAGCTCGTTCACGGTCGTTACAAAACAAAACCTCCTGATAATGCTATGATCAAACTGCAAGACAGCGACTTGAGCTGTCTGCACCCTGTCACTGTTTCTTAAGTGGCTTTACAATCAGATAAAGAACCGAATAGGTAAATATGGAGCGCTTCACGGATTTGCGTGTCATCCTTTCGCAGGGGCCATGCTAATCTTCTGTATCGATCCAATTTTAGTATATGTGCTGCCTTAGCAAACACAAACACAAACACCCGAACAAGGTACCTATATGCCTCGCGTCTCAGCAAGCTGTCAGCCAGGTGGTAAGGGCAAGACAGCCATCTTGCCGCTTTGCAAAAGAGTGTACCACAAGTTTCTTGAGCTTACAGTAGTAGGGCTGGACCACAGATAGATGTAACGGCTCACTGAGTTTAAATGTAAGTTAAATGGGAGTGTTAAGTTGGACACAGCATGATCGTAGCTGAAAAAAACAGCGTAGACTCGAGAGGAGTAGACAAACTTAGCAACGTCATGGGTAACAGACCACCAGTGTTATCAGGCATGGCTTCAGGCATGCTGATTTTAAAACGTTACACACAAAGCAATGTTTGCAGACGGATTTCACTGTATCTTGTTTTAACGGAAAAAAACAGAAAAGCTTTGTTGTTTTGGTTCATTGGGACACATTTTGCCACGTGCAAATAAGGTTCCATTCGCAACACACTTTCTTTCAATCCTAAACTGGCAAAAGCAACAAAACGGTTAAACAGTAAATATGGAGCGCTTCAGCGATGATTTTCTTCGATGGGTTCCATGGTGTAATGAAAAAAACCACTATCTCTCTTCTCTCCTCTACAGGTAGTATCTTGCATGGTGAAACACTGTCAACTTCAAATTTCGTGGGACCTTCCAGATCTTCAGAGAGACGAGATGCAGCGTGCATGCGTTTCCTCTGTGCAGTAAGTAATCTTCTGGTATTTTCCCTTTCACAGCTGAACGCCTTACCTGTTCTACATGCTTAGAATCATGCTTTGCCGAACTGACCCACCAAGTTGCTGTCATCCTGAAGGCTACGTCCCATCTATGCTGCAACAAAACTTGCTATGCGTCCCTGGGTGGGCTCGAACCACCAACCTTTTCGGTTAACAGCCGAACGCTTTGCCGACTGCGCCATAGAGACGGACGCCCCAGGAGGAAAAGTCTCAAATTATGGTGCTGGAGGGCGGTTGGCCCGCAAAATTTAGCTCCAACAGACCTGACTTGAAGTTTCTAGCAAACCGTGAAGGTGTGTTATGTGAATTTGACCACGAATCCACCCAAGTGAAAAGCTCCAAAGAGAGGGACACGTAACGTGGGGCTCGAACCCACGACCCTGAGATTAAGAGTCTCATGCTCTACCGACTGAGCTAGCCGGGCCTCGTGATTCCCGTTTTGAAGAGCTTCGCAGCAGACCTCCAGCAGAATCCCATCTTCCAAGTCCTTTTGATGAATGACGTTTATCTTCAGCCAGTTTGTATTCATCAGCAGCTCAGCGTGGTCCGAAAAGTGTTTGTGTAAGAGTCTATGAAATGTAGAAAAATGAATTGCTATCCATCTTATCAGTGTGTGCCCATGGTGCAGGCGTTCCAGTTAGCAGTGTTGATTCGTTTCAGATCCTGCACGTTACATGCAGTCTCCTCTCTTCCCCACCTTGTATCTTCCCACAAAACCACAGCCTATTATCAGAGGCAGACAGTAACGAAGTATATTTACATGGGTACTATACTTAAGTACGCTTTTGGAGTATTTTCTAGTAACTCTGAGGCTGAACAGTAGAAAGAGAGGGGCTTTAAGACCTTTAAGAGATGGTATTCATAAGCTACACTTTCTTGACGTTTCCTGTCTGTGCTCGACCACGTGTCCAAGTGTTGTTATTGTCGCTCGCCTCGTTGGTCTAGGGGTATGATTCTCGCTTAGGGTGCGAGAGGTCCCGGTTCAAATCGGGACGAGCCCTGTCTTTGCCTGCTTTAGTGAATAACCGGATGAAGATAGTTCCAGGGAGCCGATTTGCATTAGCTCCTCTCTAACTGACACAGAAGGTTTGCTCAGTTGTGATTAGAAACGTATTAAGTAATACAACCACATGCACAGTCTCCCTTTTTAGACAATTGCAATACACACACTTAAAATTGCTTTCTATGTATGAAGACAACTTTTCATTTGCATTACAACATATGTAAATCCAATTTCAAACCTTGAATATGTGCATTCATGACAACTCCATCATTTCATGTCACGCTTGGTTTCTGTATGCATTCAGGTCATTGCCAAGAAAATTTTGAAAGTGTTTTGCACAGGAACGAATGCATAGATAAAGGCTCAGGACACTTTGCTAAAAGACTAATTGAAAGTAAATTCAACACAGAAGGAGATGGGTGAGTCTTCAGAATCTTCAGTATCAAAGCCAGCTGCACAGGATTGAACAAGCTGAATGCCTTGGACTCCAACAACCTTACTGGTACACCAGCAGTTTTGTGTAAGTGACCATGGCTACTTGAGAGTGAATGTGCGGCCCTGCCACTGCATGCAACCCCACACTACCAGTGGGTTAATGTTCTGGCCTCTTTCCTCGAAACTGAAATAGTATAGTTTGGAGAGTGTTATACTGACGATAAAAGTTCCACGTGATTCATTACTGGGTGCAGTTACACGATGGGTTCCAAGGTGTAATGAAAAAAGCCACTAACTCTCTTCTCTCCTCTACAGGTAGTATCTTGCAAGGTGAAACACTGTCAACTTAACATAGCACTTTGAAACCAACGATCCAACTTCAAATTTCGGTGGGACCTTCCAGATCTCCAGAGACGCAGATGCAGCGTGCATGCGCTTTCCTCTGTGCAGTAAGTGTCGCTGGTATTTTCCCTTTCACAGCTGAACGCGGCACCTGTTCTACATGCTTAGAATCATGCTTTGCCGGACTGACCCTCCAAGTTGCTGTCATCCTGAAGGCTACGTCCCATCTATGCTGCAACAAAACTTGCTATAAGCGCCCCTGGGTGGGCTCGAACCACCAACCTTCGGTTAACAGCCCGAGCAGCTAGCCGATTGCCCACAGAGGCGGACGCCCAGGAGGAAAAGTGTCAAATTATGGTGCTTGAGGCGGTTGGCCACGCAAAATTTAGCTCCAACAGACCTGACTTGAAGTTTCTAGAAAACCTATAAAATCCAGCTAATTGGCTAAATCAGCTGTATTTTTATTAACGCTTGGCTAACCTCTACTCGACAGTGGAGCTGCAGGATAGGAGTTTGACACAACTGCTTTAAAGAAATGGTGGCAGAAGGTGGTGTGCTATTTTTGGACACAATGGCCGTTTGACCAACAAAAGTGTAACCAGCTGTGTGGCACCGCAACATTCTTGTGTGGCATCAAAGCATCCTTGTGCTTGTTTTTCTTAGGGCCCCTCTTGCAGCAGAACCGTGAAGGTGTGTTATGTGCTCTGAATTTTACCAAGAATCCACCCAAAGAGCCAAGTGAATAGCTCCAAAGAGAGGGACACACCCAACGTGGGGCTCGAACCAACGACCCTGAGATTAAGAGTCTCACGCTTCTAACGACTGAGCTAGCCGGGCCTCGTGATTCACGCTTTGAAGAGCTTTGGCAGCATTCCTCCAGCAGAATCCCATCTTCCAAGTCCTTTTGATGAATGACTTTTATCTTCAGGCAGTTTGTATTCATCAGCAGCTCAGCGTGGTCCGAAAAGTGTTTGTGTAAGAGTCGATGTAATGTAGAAAAAATGAATTGCAATCCATCTTATCAGTGTGTGCCCATGGTGCAGGCGTTCCAGTTAGCAGTGTTGATTCGTTTCAGATCCTGCATGTTACATGCAGTCTCCTCTTTCCCCACCTTGTATCCTCCCAAAACAAAACCACAGCCTATTATCAGAGGCAGAGAGTAACGAAGTATATTTACATGGGTACTATACTTAAGTGCGCTTTTGGAGTATTTTCTATTAAGTCTGAGGCTGAACAGTAGAAAGAGAGGGGCTTTAAGACCCTTTAAGAGATGGTATTCATAAGCTACACTTTCTTGACGTTTCCTGTCTGTGTGGACCACGTGTCCAAGTGTTGTTATCATCGTTCGGCTCGTTGGTCTAGGGGTATGATTCTCGCTTCGGGTGCGAGAGGTCCCGGGTTCAAATCCCGGACGAGCCCTGTCTTTGCCTGCTTTAGTGAATAACCAAGTGAAAAGTTCCAAAGAGAGGAACACGCCCAAGACAGCCATCTCTCGCTTTGCAAGAGTGTACCACAAGTTTCTTGAGCTTACAGTAGTAGGGCTGGACCACAGATAGATGTAACGGCTCACTGAGTTTAAAGGTACGTTAAATGGGAGTGTTAAGTTGGACACAGCATGATCGTAGCTGAAAAAAACAGCGTAGACTCGAGAGGAGTAGACAAACTTAGCAACGTCATGGGTAACAGACCACCAGTGTTATCAGGCATGGCTTCAGGCACGCTGATTTTAAAACGTTACACACAAAGCAATGTTTTCAGACGGATTTCACTGTATCTTGTTTTAACGGAAAAAAACAGGAAAGCTTTGTTGTTTTGGTTCATTGGGACACATTTTGCCACGTGCAAATAAGGTTCCATTCGCAACACATTTTCTTTCAATCCTAAACTGGCAAAAGCAACAAAACGGCCTTACCACTGGGGACCCGCTACTAAACTCAGCATCAGCAAGATGGTAACTATTTGAGGAAGCTCGTTCACGGTCGTTACAAAACAAAACCTCGTGATAATGCTATGATCAAACTGCAAGACAGCGACTTGAGCTGTCTGCACCCTGTCACTGTTTCTTAAGTGGCTTTACAATCAGATAAAGAACCGAATAGGTAAATATGGAGCGCTTCACGGATTTGCGTGTCATCCTTTCGCAGGGGGCCATGCTAATCTTCTCTGTATCGATCCAATTTTAGTATATGTGCTGCCTTAGCAAACACAAACACAGCCACCCGAACAAGGTACCTATATGCCTCGCGTCTCAGCAAGCTGTCAGCCAGGTGGTAAGGGCAAGACAGCCATCTTGCCGCTTTGCAAAGAGTGTACCACAAGTTTCTTGAGCTTACAGTAGTAGGGCTGGACCACAGATAGATGTAACGGCTCACTGAGTTTAAAGGTACGTTAAATGGGAGTGTTAAGTTGGACACAGCATGATCGTAGCTGAAAAAAACAGCGTAGACTCGAGAGGAGTAGACAAACTTAGCAACGTCATGGGTAACAGACCACCAGTGTTATCAGGCATGGCTTCAGGCACGCTGATTTTAAAACGTTACACACAAAGCAATGTTTTCAGACGGATTTCACTGTATCTTGTTTTAACGGAAAAAAACAGGAAAGCTTTGTTGTTTTGGTTCATTGGGACACATTTTGCCACGCAGCAAATAAGGTTCCATTCGCAACACATTTTCTTTCAATCCTAAACTGGCCAAAGCAACAAAACGGTTTTACCACTGGGGACCCGCTACTAAACTCAGCATCAGCAAGATGGTAACTATTTGAGGAAGCTCGTTCACGGTCGTTACAAAACAAAACCTCGTGATAATGCTATGATCAAACTGCAAGACAGCGACTTGAGCTGTCTGCACCCTGTCACTGTTTCTTAAGTGGCTTTACAATCAGATAAAGAACCGAATAGGTAAATATGGAGCGCTTCACGGATTTGCGTGTCATCCTTTCGCAGGGGCCATGCTAATCTTCTCTGTATCGATCCAATTTTAGTATATGTGCTGCCTTAGCAAACACAAACACAGCCACCCGAACAAGGTACCTATATGCCTCGCGTCTCAGCAAGCTGTCAGCCAGGTGGTAAGGGCAAGACAGCCATCTTGCCGCTTTGCAAAGAGTGTACCACAAGTTTCTTGAGCTTACAGTAGTAGGGCTGGACCACAGATAGATGTAACGGCTCACTGAGTTTAAAGGTACGTTAAATGGGAGTGTTAAGTTGGACACAGCATGATCGTAGCTGAAAAAAAACAGCGTAGACTCGAGAGTAGACAAACTTAGCAACGTCATGGGTAACAGATCACCAGTGTTATCAGGCATGGCTTCAGTCACGCTGATTTTAAAACGTTACACACAAAGCAATGTTTTCAGACGGATTTCACTGTATCTTGTTTTAACGGAAAAAAAACAGGAAAGCTTTGTTGTTTTGGTTCATTGGGACACATTTTGCCACGTGCAAATAAGGTTCCATTCGCAACACATTTTCTTTCAATCCTAAACTGGCAAAAGCAACAAAACGGCCTTACCACTGGGGACCCGCTACTAAACTCAGCATCAGCAAGATGGTAACTATTTGAGGAAGCTCGTTCACGGTCGTTACAAAACAAAACCTCGTGATAATGCTATGATCAAACTGGAAGACAGCGACTTGAGCTGTCTGCACCCTGTCACTGTTTCTTAAGTGGCTTTACAATCAGATAAAGAACCGAATAGGTAAATATGGAGCGCTTCACGGATTTGCGTGTCATCCTTTCGCAGGGGCCATGCTAATCTTCTCTGTATCGATCCAATTTTAGTATATGTGCTGCCTTAGCAAACACAAACACAGCCACCCGAACAAGGTACCTATATGCCTCGCGTCTCAGCAAGCTGTCAGCCAGGTGGTAAGGGCAAGACAGCCATCTTGCCGCTTTGCAAAGAGTGTACCACAAGTTTCTTGAGCTTACAGTAGTAGGGCTGGACCACAGATAGATGTAACGGCTCACTGAGTTTAAAGGTACGTTAAATGGGAGTGTTAAGTTGGACACAGCATGATCGTAGCTGAAAAAACAGCGTAGACTCGAGAGGAGTAGACAAACTTAGCAACGTCATGGGTAACAGACCACCAGTGTTATCAGGCATGGCTTCAGGCACGCTGATTTTAAAACGTTACACACAAAGCAATGTTTTCAGACGATTTTCACTGTATCTTGTTTTAACGGAAAAAAACAGGAAAGCTTTGTTGTTTTGGTTCATTGGGACACATTTTGCCACGTGCAAATAAGGTTCCATTCGCAACACATTTTCTTTCAATCCTAAACTGGCCAAAGCAACAAAACGGTTTTACCACTGGGGACCCGCTACTAAACTCAGCATCAGCAAGATGGTAACTATTTGAGGAAGCTCGTTCACGGTCGTTACAAAACAAAACCTCGTGATAATGCTATGATCAAACTGCAAGACAGCGACTTGAGCTGTCTGCACCCTGTCACTGTTTCTTAAGTGGCTTTACAATCAGATAAAGAACCGAATAGGTAAATATGGAGCGCTTCACGGATTTGCGTGTCATCCTTTCGCAGGGGCCATGCTAATCTTCTCTGTATCGATCCAATTTTAGTATATGTGCTGCCTTAGCAAACACAAACACAGCCGCCCGAACAAGGTACCTATATGCCTCGCGTCTCAGCAAGCTGTCAGCCAGGTGGTAAGGGCAAGACAGCCATCTTGCCGCTTTGCAAAGAGTGTACCACAAGTTTCTTGAGCTTACAGTAGTAGGGCTGGACCACAGATAGATGTAACGGCTCACTGAGTTTAAAGGTACGTTAAATGGGAGTGTTAAGTTGGACACAGCATGATCGTAGCTGAAAAAACAGCGTAGACTCGAGAGGAGTAGACAAACTTAGCAACGTCATGGGTAACAGACCACCAGTGTTATCAGGCATGGCTTCAGGCACGCTGATTTTAAAACGTTACACACAAAGCAATGTTTTCAGACGGATTTCACTGTATCTTGTTTTAACGGAAAAAACAGGAAAGCTTTGTTGTTTTGGTTCATTGGGACACATTTTGCCACGTGCAAATAAGGTTCCATTCGCAACACATTTTCTTTCAATCCTAAACTGGCAAAAGCAACAAAACGGCCTTACCACTGGGGACCCGCTACTAAACTCAGCATCAGCAAGATGGTAACTATTTGAGGAAGCTCGTTCACGGTCGTTACAAAACAAAACCTCGTGATAATGCTATGATCAAACTGCAAGACAGCGACTTGAGCTGTCTGCACCCTGTCACTGTTTCTTAAGTGGCTTTACAATCAGATAAAGAACCGAATAGGTAAATATGGAGCGCTTCACGGATTTGCGTGTCATCCTTTCGCAGGGGCCATGCTAATCTTCTCTGTATCGATCCAATTTTAGTATATGTGCTGCCTTAGCAAACACAAACACAGCCACCCGAACAAGGTACCTATATGCCTCGCGTCTCAGCAAGCTGTCAGCCAGGTGGTAAGGGCAAGACAGCCATCTTGCCGCTTTGCAAAGAGTGTACCACAAGTTTCTTGAGCTTACAGTAGTAGGGCTGGACCACAGATAGATGTAACGGCTCACTGAGTTTAAAGGTACGTTAAATGGGAGTGTTAAGTTGGACACAGCATGATCGTAGCTGAAAAAAACAGCGTAGACTCGAGAGGAGTAGACAAACTTAGCAACGTCATGGGTAACAGACCACCAGTGTTATCAGGCATGGCTTCAGGCACGCTGATTTTAAAACGTTACACACAAAGCAATGTTTTCAGACGGATTTCACTGTATCTTGTTTTAACGGAAAAAACAGGAAAGCTTTGTTGTTTTGGTTCATTGGGACACATTTTGCCACGTGCAAATAAGGTTCCATTCGCAACACATTTTCTTTCAATCCTAAACTGGCCAAAGCAACAAAACGGCCTTACCACTGGGGACCCGCTACTAAACTCAGCATCAGCAAGATGGTAACTATTTGAGGAAGCTCGTTCACGGTCGTTACAAAACAAAACCTCGTGATAATGCTATGATCAAACTGCAAGACAGCGACTTGAGCTGTCTGCACCCTGTCACTGTTTCTTAAGTGGCTTTACAATCAGATAAAGAACCGAATAGGTAAATATGGAGCGCTTCACGGATTTGCGTGTCATCCTTTCGCAGGGGCCATGCTAATCTTCTCTGTATCGATCCATTTTTAGTATATGTGCTGCCTTAGCAAACACAAACACAGCCACCCGAACAAGGTACCTATATGCCTCGCGTCTCAGCAAGCTGTCAGCCAGGTGGTAAGGGCAAGACAGCCATCTTGCCGCTTTGCAAAGAGTGTACCACAAGTTTCTTGAGCTTACAGTAGTAGGGCTGGACCACAGATAGATGTAACGGCTCACTGAGTTTAAATGTAAGTTAAATGGGAGTGTTAAGTTGGACACAGCATGATCGTAGCTGAAAAAACAGCGTAGACTCGAGAGGAGTAGACAAACTTAGCAACGTCATGGGTAACAGACCACCAGTGTTATCAGGCATGGCTTCAGGCATGCTGATTTTAAAACGTTACACACAAAGCAATGTTTGCAGACGGATTTCACTGTATCTTGTTTTAACGGAAAAAACAGAAAAGCTTTGTTGTTTTGGTTCATTGGGACACATTTTGCCACGTGCAAATAAGGTTCCATTCGCAACACACTTTCTTTCAATCCTAAACTGGCAAAAGCAACAAAACGGTTAAACAGTAAATATGGAGCGCATCACGGATTTTCTATTTGATGGGTTCCATGGTGTAATGAAAAAAAAACCACTATCTCTCTCTCTCCTCTACAGGTAGTATCTTGCATGGTGAAACACTGTCAACTTCAAATTTCGGTGGGACCTTCCAGATCTTCAGAGACGCCAGATGCAGCGTGCAT
>CM032805.1:2640238-2642738 GCA_019155185.1 Beaufortia kweichowensis | reverse complement strand
GGCCCCTTCTTGCAGCAGAACCGTGAAGGTGTGTTATGTGCTCTGAATTTTACCAAGAATCCACCCAAAGAGCCAAGTGAAAAGCTCCAAAGAGAGGGACACACCCAACGTGGGGCTCGAACCAACGACCCTGAGATTAAGAGTCTCACGCTCTAACGACTGAGCTAGCCGGGCCTCGTGATTCACGTTTTGAAGAGCTTTGGCAGCATTCCTCCAGCAGAATCCCATCTTCCAAGTCCTTTTGATGAATGACTTTTATCTTCAGGCAGTTTGTATTCATCAGCAGCTCAGCGTGGTCCGAAAAGTGTTTGTGTAAGAGTCGATGTAATGTAGAAAAAATGAATTGCAATCCATCTTATCAGTGTGTGCCCATGGTGCAGGCGTTCCAGTTAGCAGTGTTGATTCGTTTCAGATCCTGCATGTTACATGCAGTCTCCTCTCTTCCCCCACCTTGTATCCTCCCTCAAAACCACAGCCTATTATCAGAGGCAGAGAGTAACGAAGTATATTTACATGGGTACTATACTTAAGTGCGCTTTTGGAGTATTTTCTATTAAGTCTGAGGCTGAACAGTAGAAAGAGAGGGGCTTTAAGACCCTTTAAGAGATGGTATTCATAAGCTACACTTTCTTGACGTTTCCTGTCTGTGTGGACCACGTGTCCAAGTGTTGTTATCATCGTTCGGCTCGTTGGTCTAGGGGTATGATTCTCGCTTAGTCCTGCGAGAGGTCCCGGGTTCAAATCCCGGACGAGCCCTGTCTTTGCCTGCTTTAGTGAATAACCAAGTGAAAAGTTCCAAAGAGAGGAACACGCCCAAGACAGCCATCTCGCCGCTTTAGTTTCTTGAGCTTACAGTAGTAGGGCTGGACCACAGATAGATGTAACGGCTCACTGAGTTTAAAGGTACGTTAAATGGGAGTGTTAAGTTGGACACAGCATGATCGTAGCTGAAAAAAACAGCGTAGACTCGAGAGGAGTAGACAAACTTAGCAACGTCATGGGTAACAGACCACCAGTGTTATCAGGCATGGCTTCAGGCACGCTGATTTTAAAACGTTACACACAAAGCAACGTTTTCAGACGATTTTCACTGTATCTTGTTTTAACGGAAAAAAACAGGAAAGCTTTGTTGTTTTGGTTCATTGGGACACATTTTGCCACGTGCAAATAAGGTTCCATTCGCAACACATTTTCTTTCAATCCTAAACTGGCAAAAGCAACAAAACGGCCTTACCACTGGGGACCCGCTACTAAACTCAGCATCAGCAAGATGGTAACTATTTGAGGAAGCTCGTTCACGGTCGTTACAAAACAAAACCTCGTGATAATGCTATGATCAAACTGCAAGACAGCGACTTGAGCTGTCTGCACCCTGTCACTGTTTCTTAAGTGGCTTTACAATCAGATAAAGAACCGAATAGGTAAATATGGAGCGCTTCACGGATTTGCGTGTCATCCTTTCGCAGGGGCCATGCTAATCTTCTCTGTATCGATCCAATTTTAGTATATGTGCTGCCTTAGCAAACACAAACACAGCCGCCCGAAAAAGGTACCTATATGCCTCGCGTCTCAGCAAGCTGTCAGCCAGGTGGTAAGGGCAAGACAGCCATCTTGCCGCTTTGCAAAGAGTGTACCACAAGTTTCTTGAGCTTACAGTAGTAGGGCTGGACCACAGATAGATGTAACGGCTCACTGAGTTTAAAGGTACGTTAAATGGGAGTGTTAAGTTGGACACAGCATGATCGTAGCTGAAAAAAACAGCGTAGACTCGAGAGGAGTAGACAAACTTAGCAACGTCATGGGTAACAGACCACCAGTGTTATCAGGCATGGCTTCAGGCACGCTGATTTTAAAACGTTACACACAAAGCAACGTTTTCAGACGATTTTCACTGTATCTTGTTTTAACGGAAAAAAACAGGAAAGCTTTGTTGTTTTGGTTCATTGGGACACATTTTGCCACGTGCAAATAAGGTTCCATTCGCAACACATTTTCTTTCAATCCTAAACTGGCCAAAGCAACAAAACGGTTTTACCACTGGGGACCCGCTACTAAACTCAGCATCAGCAAGATGGTAACTATTTGAGGAAGCTCGTTCACGGTCGTTACAAAACAAAACCTCGTGATAATGCTATGATCAAACTGCAAGACAGCGACTTGAGCTGTCTGCACCCTGTCACTGTTTCTTAAGTGGCTTTACAATCAGATAAAGAACCGAATAGGTAAATATGGAGCGCTTCACGGATTTGCGTGTCATCCTTTCGCAGGGGCCATGCTAATCTTCTCTGTATCGATCCAATTTTAGTATATGTGCTGCCTTAGCAAACACAAACACAGCCACCCGAACAAGGTACCTATATGCCTCGCGTCTCAGCAAGCTGTCAGCCAGGTGGTAAGGGCAAGACAGCCATCTCGCCGCTTTGCAAAGAGTGTACCACAAGTTTCTTGAGCTTACAGTAGTAGGGCTGGACCACAGATAGATGTAACGGCTCACTGAGTT
>CM032805.1:2607738-2637738 GCA_019155185.1 Beaufortia kweichowensis | reverse complement strand
TACATGCTTAGAATCATGCTTTGCCGGACTGACCCTCCAAGTTGCTGTCATCCTGAAGGCTACGTCCCATCTATGCTGCAACAAAACTTGCTATGCGTCCCTGGGTGGGCTCGAACCACCAACCTTTCGGTTAACAGCCGAACGCGCTAGCCGATTGCGCCACAGAGACGGACGCCCAGGAGGAAAAGTGTCAAATTATGGTGCTTGAGGGCGGTTGGCCCGCAAAATTTAACTCCAACAGACCTGACTTGAAGTTTCTAGAAAACCTATAAAATCCAGCTAATTGGCTAAATCAGCTGTATTTTTATTAACGTTGGCGCTAACCTCTACTCGACAGTGGAGCTGCAGGATAGGAGTTTGACACAACTGCTTTAAAGAAATGGTGGCAGAAGGTGGTGTGCTATTTTTTGGACACAATGGCCGTTTGACCAACAAAAGTGTAACCAGCTGTGTGGCACCGCAACATTCTTGTGTGGCATCAAAGCATCCTTGTGCTTGTTTTTCTTAGGGCCCCTTCTTGCAGCAGAACCGTGAAGGTGTGTTATGTGCTCTGAATTTTACCAAGAATCCACCCAAAGAGCCAAGTGAAAAGCTCCAAAGAGAGGGACACACCCAACGTGGGGCTCGAACCAACGACCCTGAGATTAAGAGTCTCACGCTCTAACGACTGAGCTAGCCGGGCCTCGTGATTCACGTTTTGAAGAGCTTTGGCAGCATTCCTCCAGCAGAATCCCATCTTCCAAGTCCTTTTGATGAATGACTTTTATCTTCAGGCAGTTTGTATTCATCAGCAGCTCAGCGTGGTCCGAAAAGTGTTTGTGTAAGAGTCGATGTAATGTAGAAAAAATGAATTGCAATCCATCTTATCAGTGTGTGCCCATGGTGCAGGCGTTCCAGTTAGCAGTGTTGATTCGTTTCAGATCCTGCATGTTACATGCAGTCTCCTCTCTTCCCCACCTTGTATCCTCCCTCAAAACCACAGCCTATTATCAGAGGCAGAGAGTAACGAAGTATATTTACATGGGTACTATACTTAAGTGCGCTTTTTGGAGTATTTTCTATTAAGTCTGAGGCTGAACAGTAGAAAGAGAGGGGCTTTAAGACCCTTTAAGAGATGGTATTCATAAGCTACACTTTCTTGACGTTTCCTGTCTGTGTGGACCACGTGTCCAAGTGTTGTTATCATCGTTCGGCTCGTTGGTCTAGGGTATGATTCTCGCCGGGTGCGAGAGGTCCCGGTTCAAATCCCGGACGAGCCCTGTCTTTGCCTGCTTTAGTGAATAACCAAGTGAAAAGTTCCAAAGAGAGGAACACGCCCAAGACAGCCATCTGCGCCACTTTAGTTTCTTGAGCTTACAGTAGTAGGGCTGGACCACAGATAGATGTAACGGCTCACTGAGTTTAAAGGTACGTTAAATGGGAGTGTTAAGTTGGACACAGCATGATCGTAGCTGAAAAAACAGCGTAGACTCGAGAGGAGTAGACAAACTTAGCAACGTCATGGGTAACAGACCACCAGTGTTATCAGGCATGGCTTCAGGCACGCTGATTTTAAAACGTTACACACAAAGCAATGTTTTCAGACGGATTTCACTGTATCTTGTTTTAACGGAAAAAACAGGAAAGCTTTGTTGTTTTGGTTCATTGGGACACATTTTGCCACGTGCAAATAAGGTTCCATTCGCAACACATTTTCTTTCAATCCTAAACTGGCAAAAGCAACAAAACGGCCTTACCACTGGGGACCCGCTACTAAACTCAGCATCAGCAAGATGGTAACTATTTGAGGAAGCTCGTTCACGGTCGTTACAAAACAAAACCTCGTGATAATGCTATGATCAAACTGCAAGACAGCGACTTGAGCTGTCTGCACCCTGTCACTGTTTCTTAAGTGGCTTTACAATCAGATAAAGAACCGAATAGGTAAATATGGAGCTTCACGGATTTGCGTGTCATCCTTTCGCAGGGGCCATGCTAATCTTCTCTGTATCGATCCAATTTTAGTATATGTGCTGCCTTAGCAAACACAAACACAGCCACCCGAACAAGGTACCTATATGCCTCGCGTCTCAGCAAGCTGTCAGCCAGGTGGTAAGGGCAAGACAGCCATCTTGCCGCTTTGCAAAGAGTGTACCACAAGTTTCTTGAGCTTACAGTAGTAGGGCTGGACCACAGATAGATGTAACGGCTCACTGAGTTTAAAGGTACGTTAAATGGGAGTGTTAAGTTGGACACAGCATGATCGTAGCTGAAAAAACAGCGTAGACTCGAGAGGAGTAGACAAACTTAGCAACGTCATGGGTAACAGACCACCAGTGTTATCAGGCATGGCTTCAGGCACGCTGATTTTAAAACGTTACACACAAAGCAATGTTTTCAGACGATTTTCACTGTATCTTGTTTTAACGGAAAAAACAGGAAAGCTTTGTTGTTTTGGTTCATTGGGACACATTTTGCCACGTGCAAATAAGGTTCCATTCGCAACACATTTTCTTTCAATCCTAAACTGGCCAAAGCAACAAAACGGTTTTACCACTGGGGACCCGCTACTAAACTCAGCATCAGCAAGATGGTAACTATTTGAGGAAGCTCGTTCACGGTCGTTACAAAACAAAACCTCGTGATAATGCTATGATCAAACTGCAAGACAGCGACTTGAGCTGTCTGCACCCTGTCACTGTTTCTTAAGTGGCTTTACAATCAGATAAAGAACCGAATAGGTAAATATGGAGCGCTTCACGGATTTGCGTGTCATCCTTTCGCAGGGGCCATGCTAATCTTCTCTGTATCGATCCAATTTTAGTATATGTGCTGCCTTAGCAAACACAAACACAGCCGCCCGAACAAGGTACCTATATGCCTCGCGTCTCAGCAAGCTGTCAGCCAGGTGGTAAGGGCAAGACAGCCATCTCGCCGCTTTGCAAAGAGTGTACCACAAGTTTCTTGAGCTTACAGTAGTAGGGCTGGACCACAAATAGATGTAACGGCTCACTGAGTTTAAAGGTACGTTAAATGGGAGTGTTAAGTTGGACACAGCATGATCGTAGCTGAAAAAAACAGCGTAGACTCGAGAGGAGTAGACAAACTTAGCAACGTCATGGGTAACAGACCACCAGTGTTATCAGGCATGGCTTCAGGCACGCTGATTTTAAAACGTTACACACAAAGCAACGTTTGCAGACGGATTTCACTGTATCTTGTTTTAACGGAAAAAAACAGGAAAGCTTTGTTGTTTTGGTTCATTGGGACACATTTTGCCACGTGCAAATAAGGTTCCATTCGCAACACATTTTCTTTCAATCCTAAACTGGCAAAAGCAACAAAACGGCCTTACCACTGGGGACCCGCTACTAAACTCAGCATCAGCAAGATGGTAACTATTTGAGGAAGCTCGTTCACGGTCGTTACAAAACAAAACCTCGTGATAATGCTATGATCAAACTGCAAGACAGCGACTTGAGCTGTCTGCACCCTGTCACTGTTTCTTAAGTGGCTTTACAATCAGATAAAGAACCGAATAGGTAAATATGGAGCGCTTCACGGATTTGCGTGTCATCCTTTCGCAGGGGCCATGCTAATCTTCTCTGTATCGATCCAATTTTAGTATATGTGCTGCCTTAGCAAACACAAACACAGCCACCCGAACAAGGTACCTATATGCCTCGCGTCTCAGCAAGCTGTCAGCCAGGTGGTAAGGGCAAGACAGCCATCTTGCCGCTTTGCAAAGAGTGTACCACAAGTTTCTTGAGCTTACAGTAGTAGGGCTGGACCACAGATAGATGTAACGGCTCACTGAGTTTAAAGGTACGTTAAATGGGAGTGTTAAGTTGGACACAGCATGATCGTAGCTGAAAAAACAGCGTAGACTCGAGAGGAGTAGACAAACTTAGCAACGTCATGGGTAACAGACCACCAGTGTTATCAGGCATGGCTTCAGGCACGCTGATTTTAAAACGTTACACACAAAGCAATGTTTTCAGGCGATTTTCACTGTATCTTGTTTTAACGGAAAAAAAGGGAAAGCTTTGTTGTTTTGGTTCATTGGGACACATTTTGCCACGTGCAAATAAGGTTCCATTCGCAACACATTTTCTTTCAATCCTAAACTGGCCAAAGCAACAAAACGGTTTTACCACTGGGGACCCGCTACTAAACTCAGCATCAGCAAGATGGTAACTATTTGAGGAAGCTCGTTCACGGTCGTTACAAAACAAAACCTCGTTGATAATGCTATGATCAAACTGCAAGACAGCGACTTGAGCTGTCTGCACCCTGTCACTGTTTCTTAAGTGGCTTTACAATCAGATAAAGAACCGAATAGGTAAATATGGAGCGCTTCACGGATTTGCGTGTCATCCTTTCGCAGGGGCCATGCTAATCTTCTCTGTATCGATCCAATTTTAGTATATGTGCTGCCTTAGCAAACACAAACACAGCCGCCCGAACAAGGTACCTATATGCCTCGCGTCTCAGCAAGCTGTCAGCCAGGTGGTAAGGGCAAGACAGCCATCTCGCCGCTTTGCAAAGAGTGTACCACAAGTTTCTTGAGCTTACAGTAGTAGGGCTGGACCACAAATAGATGTAACGGCTCACTGAGTTTAAAGGTACGTTAAATGGGAGTGTTAAGTTGGACACAGCATGATCGTAGCTGAAAAAACAGCGTAGACTCGAGAGGAGTAGACAAACTTAGCAACGTCATGGGTAACAGACCACCAGTGTTATCAGGCATGGCTTCAGGCACGCTGATTTTAAAACGTTACACACAAAGCAATGTTTGCAGACGGATTTCACTGTATCTTGTTTTAACGGAAAAAAACAGGAAAGCTTTGTTGTTTTGGTTCATTGGGACACATTTTGCCACGTGCAAATAAGGTTCCATTCGCAACACATTTTCTTTCAATCCTAAACTGGCAAAAGCAACAAAACGGCCTTACCACTGGGGACCCGCTACTAAACTCAGCATCAGCAAGATGGTAACTATTTGAGGAAGCTCGTTCACGGTCGTTACAAAACAAAACCTCCTGATAATGCTATGATCAAACTGCAAGACAGCGACTTGAGCTGTCTGCACCCTGTCACTGTTTCTTAAGTGGCTTTACAATCAGATAAAGAACCGAATAGGTAAATATGGAGCGCTTCACGGATTTGCGTGTCATCCTTTCGCAGGGGGCCATGCTAATCTTCTCTGTATCGATCCAATTTTAGTATATGTGCTGCCTTAGCAAACACAAACACAAACACCGAAACAAGGTACCTATATGCCTCGCGTCTCAGCAAGCTGTCAGCCAGGTGGTAAGGGCAAGACAGCCATCTTGCCGCTTTGCAAAGAGTGTACCACAAGTTTCTTGAGCTTACAGTAGTAGGGCTGGACCACAGATAGATGTAACGGCTCACTGAGTTTAAATGTAAGTTAAATGGGAGTGTTAAGTTGGACACAGCATGATCGTAGCTGAAAAAACAGCGTGGACTTCGAGAGGAGTAGACAAACTTAGCAACGTCATGGGTAACAGACCACCAGTGTTATCAGGCATGGCTTCAGGCATGCTGATTTTAAAACGTTACACACAAAGCAATGTTTGCAGACGGATTTCACTGTATCTTGTTTTAACGGAAAAAACAGAAAAGCTTTGTTGTTTTGGTTCATTGGGACACATTTTGCCACGTGCAAATAAGGTTCCATTCGCAACACACTTTCTTTCAATCCTAAACTGGCAAAAGCAACAAAACGGTTAAACAGTAAATATGGAGCGCTTCCACGGATTTTCTTCGATGGGTTCCATGGTGTAATGAAAAAAAACCACTATCTCTCTTCTCTCCTCTACAGGTAGTATCTTGCATGGTGAAACACTGTCAACTTCAAATTTCGGTGGGACCTTCCAGATCTTCAGAGACGCAGATGCAGCGTGCATGCGTTTCCTCTGTGCAGTAAGTGTAATGCTGGTATTTTCCCTTTCACAGCTGAACGCGACACCTGTTCTACATGCTTAGAATCATGCTTTGCCGAACTGACCCACCAAGTTGCTGCTGTCATCCTGAAGGCTACGTCCCATCTATGCTGCAACAAAACTTGCTATCGTCCCTGGGTGGGCTCGAACCACCAACCTTTCGGTTAACAGCCGAACGCACTAGCCGACTGCGCCATAGAGACGGGCCTTCAGGAGGAAAAGTCTCAAATTATGGTGCTGGAGGGCGGTTGGCCCGCAAAATTTAGCTCCAACAGACCTGACTTGAAGTTTCTAGCAAAACCGTGAAGGTGTGTTATGTGAATTTGACCACGAATCCACCCAAGTGAAAAGCTCCAAAGAGAGGGACACGCCAACGTGGGGCTCGAACCCACGACCCTGAGATTAAGAGTCTCATGCTCTACCGACTGAGCTAGCTAGCCGGCCTCGTGATTCCCGTTTTGAAGAGCTTCGCAGCAGACCTCCAGCAGAATCCCATCTTCCAAGTCCTTTTGATGAATGACGTTTATCTTCAGCCAGTTTGTATTCATCAGCAGCTCAGCGTGGTCCGAAAAGTGTTTGTGAGAGTCTATGAAATGTAGAAAAAATGAATTGCTATCCATCTTATCAGTGTGTGCCCATGGTGCAGGCGTTCCAGTTAGCAGTGTTGATTCGTTTCAGATCCTGCACGTTACATGCAGTCTCCTCTCTTCCCCCACCTTGTATCTTCCCACAAAACCACAGCCTATTATCAGAGGCAGACAGTAACGAAGTATATTTACATGGGTACTATACTTAAGTACGCTTTTGAGTATTTTCTAGTAACTCTGAGGCTGAACAGTAGAAAGAGAGGGGCTTTAAGACCCTTTAAGAGATGGTATTCATAAGCTACACTTTCTTGACGTTTCCTGTCTGTGTCGACCACGTGTCCAAGTGTTGTTATTGTCGTTCGGCTCGTTGGTCTAGGGGTATGATTCTCGCTTAGGGTGCGAGAGGTCCCGGTTCAAATCCCGGACGAGCCCTGTCTTTGCCTGCTTTAGTGAATAACCGGATGAAGATAGTTCCAGGGAGCCGATTTGCATTAGCTCCTCTCTAACTGACACAGAAGGTTTGCTCAGTTGTGATTAGAAACGTATTAAGTAATACAACCACATGCACAGTCTCCCTTTTTAGACAATTGCAATACACACACTTAAAATTGCTTTCTATGTATGAAGACAACTTTTCATTTGCATTACAACATATGTAAATCCAATTTCAAACCTTGAATATGTGCATTCATGACAACTCCATCATTTCATGTCACGCTTGGTTCAGATGCATTCAGGTCATTGCCAAGAAAATTTTGAAAGTGTTTTGCACAGGAACGAATGCATAGATAAAGGCTCAGGACACTTTGCTAAAAGACTAATTGAAAGTAAATTCAACACAGAAGGAGATGGGTGAGTCTTCAGAATCTTCAGTATCAAAGCCAGCTGCACAGGATTGAACAAGCTGAATGCCTTGGACTCCAACAACCTTACTGGTACACCAGCAGTTTTGTGTAAGTGACCATGGCTACTTGAGAGTGAATGTGCGGCCCTGCCACTGCATGCAACCCGCACTACCAGTGGGTTAATGTTCTGGCCTCTTTCCTCGAAACTGAAATAGTATAGTTTGGAGAGTGTTATACTGACGATAAAAGTTCCACGTATTCATTACTGGGTGCAGTTACGATGGGTTCCAAGGTGTAATGAAAAAAGCCACTAACTCTCTTCTCTCCTCTACAGGTAGTATCTTGCAAGGTGAAACACTGTCAACTTAACATAGCACTTTGAAACCAACGATCCAACTTCAAATTTCGGTGGGACCTTCCAGATCTCCAGAGACGCCAGATGCAGCGTGCATGCGTTTCCTCTGTGCAGTAAGTGTCGCTGGTATTTTCCCTTTCACAGCTGAACGCCGCACCTGTTCTACATGCTTAGAATCATGCTTTGCCGGACTGACCCTCCAAGTTGCTGTCATCCTGAAGGCTACGTCCCATCTATGCTGCAACAAAACTTGCTATCGTCCCTGGGTGGGCTCGAACCACCAACCTTTTCGGTTAACAGCCGAAGCAGCTAGCCGATTAAGCCACAGAGGCGGACGCCCAGGAGGAAAAGTGTCAAATTATGGTGCTTGAGGGCGGTTGGCCCGCAAAATTTAGCTCCAACAGACCTGACTTGAAGTTTCTAGAAAACCTATAAAATCCAGCTAATTGGCTAAATCAGCTGTATTTTTATTAACGTTGCGCTAACCTCTACTTTCGACAGTGGAGCTGCAGGATAGGAGTTTGACACAACTGCTTTAAAGAAATGGTGGCAGAAGGTGGTGTGCTATTTTTGGACACAATGGCCGTTTGACCAACAAAAGTGTAACCAGCTGTGTGGCACCGCAACATTCTTATGTGGCATCAAAGCATCCTTGTGCTTGTTTTTCTTAGGGCCCCTTCTTGCAGCAGCAGAACCGTGAAGGTGTGTTATGTGCTCTGAATTTTACCAAGAATCCACCCAAAGAGCCAAGTGAAAAGCTCCAAAGAGAGGGACACACCCAACGTGGGGCTCGGAACCAACGACCCTGAGATTAAGAGTCTCACGCCTCTAACGACTGAGCTAGCGGGCCTCGTGATTCACGTTTTGAAGAGCTTTGGCAGCATTCCTCCAGCAGAATCCCATCTTCCAAGTCCTTTTGATGAATGACTTTTATCTTCAGGCAGTTTGTATTCATCAGCAGCTCAGCGTGGTCCGAAAAGTGTTTGTGTAAGAGTCGATGTAATGTAGAAAAAAATGAATTGCAATCCATCTTATCAGTGTGTGCCCATGGTGCAGGCGTTCCAGTTAGCAGTGTTGATTCGTTTCAGATCCTGCATGTTACATGCAGTCTCCTCTCTTCCCCACCTTGTATCCTCCCTCAAACCACAGCCTATTATCAGAGGCAGAGAGTAACGAAGTATATTTACATGGGTACTATACTTAAGTGCGCTTTGGAGTATTTTCTATTAAGTCTGAGGCTGAACAGTAGAAAGAGAGGGCTTTAAGACCCTTTAAGAGATGGTATTCATAAGCTACACTTTCTTGACGTTTCCTGTCTGTGTGGACCACGTGTCCAAGTGTTGTTATCATCGTTCGATCTCGTTGGTCTAGGGGTATGATTCTCGCCTCGGGTGCGAGAGGTCCAAACAAATCCCCGGACGAGCCCTGTCTTTGCCTGCTTTAGTGAATAACCAAGTGAAAAGTTCCAAAGAGAGGAACACGCCCAAGACAGCCATCTCGCCGCTTTGCAAAGAGTGTACCACAAGTTTCTTGAGCTTACAGTAGTAGGGCTGGACCACAGATAGATGTAACGGCTCACTGAGTTTAAAGGTACGTTAAATGGGAGTGTTAAGTTGGACACAGCATGATCGTAGCTGAAAAAAACAGCGTAGACTCGAGAGGAGTAGACAAACTTAGCAACGTCATGGGTAACAGACCACCAGTTTTATCAGGCATGGCTTCAGGCACGCTGATTTTAAAACGTTACACACAAAGCAATGTTTTCAGACGGATTTCACTGTATCTTGTTTTAACGAAAAACAGGAAAGCTTTGTTGTTTTGGTTCATTGGGACACATTTTGCCACGTGCAAATAAGGTTCCATTCGCAACACATTTTCTTTCAATCCTAAACTGGCAAAAGCAACAAAACGGCCTTACCACTGGGGACCCGCTACTAAACTCAGCATCAGCAAGATGGTAACTATTTGAGGAAGCTCGTTCACGGTCGTTACAAAACAAAACCTCGTGATAATGCTATGATCAAACTGCAAGACAGCGACTTGAGCTGTCTGCACCCTGTCACTGTTTCTTAAGTGGCTTTACAATCAGATAAAGAACCGAATAGGTAAATATGGAGCGCTTCACGGATTTGCGTGTCATCCTTTCGCAGGGGCCATGCTAATCTTCTCTGTATCGATCCAATTTTAGTATATGTGCTGCCTTAGCAAACACAAACACAGCCGCCCGAACAAGGTACCTATATGCCTCGCGTCTCAGCAAGCTGTCAGCCAGGTGGTAAGGGCAAGACAGCCATCTTGCCGCTTTGCAAAGAGTGTACCACAAGTTTCTTGAGCTTACAGTAGTAGGGCTGGACCACAGATAGATGTAACGGCTCACTGAGTTTAAAGGTACGTTAAATGGGAGTGTTAAGTTGGACACAGCATGATCGTAGCAAAAAAACAGCGTAGACTCGAGAGGAGTAGACAAACTTAGCAACGTCATGGGTAACAGACCACCAGTGTTATCAGGCATGGCTTCAGGCACGCTGATTTTAAAACGTTACACACAAAGCAATGTTTTCAGACGGATTTCACTGTATCTTGTTTTAACGGAAAAAAACAGGAAAGCTTTGTTGTTTTGGTTCATTGGGACACATTTTGCCACGTGCAAATAAGGTTCCATTCGCAACACATTTTCTTTCAATCCTAAACTGGCAAAAGCAACAAAACGGCCTTTACCACTGGGGACCCGCTACTAAACTCAGCATCAGCAAGATGGTAACTATTTGAGGAAGCTCGTTCACGGTCGTTACAAAACAAAACCTCCTGATAATGCTATGATCAAACTGGAAGACAGCGACTTGAGCTGTCTGCACCCTGTCACTGTTTCTTAAGTGGCTTTACAATCAGATAAAGAACCGAATAGGTAAATATGGAGCGCTTCACGGATTTGCGTGTCATCCTTTCGCAGGGGGCCATGCTAATCTTCTGTATCGATCCAATTTTAGTATATGTGCTGCCTTAGCAAACACAAACACAGCCACCGAACAAGGTACCTATATGCCTCGCGTCTCAGCAAGCTGTCAGCCAGGTGGTAAGGGCAAGACAGCCATCTTGCCGCTTTGCAAAGAGTGTACCACAAGTTTCTTGAGCTTACAGTAGTAGGGCTGGACCACAGATAGATGTAACGGCTCACTGAGTTTAAATGTAAGTTAAATGGGAGTGTTAAGTTGGACACAGCATGATCGTAGCTGAAAAAAACAGCGTAGACTCGAGAGGAGTAGACAAACTTAGCAACGTCATGGGTAACAGACCACCAGTGTTATCAGGCATGGCTTCAGGCATGCTGATTTTAAAACGTTACACACAAAGCAATGTTTGCAGACGGATTTCACTGTATCTTGTTTTAACGGAAAAAAACAGAAAAGCTTTGTTGTTTTGGTTCATTGGGACACATTTTGCCACGTGCAAATAAGGTTCCATTCGCAACACACTTTCTTTCAATCCTAAACTGGCAAAAGCAACAAAACGGTTAAACAGTAAATATGGAGCGTTTCACGGATTTTCTTCGATGGGTTCCATGGTGTAATGAAAAAAAGCCACTATCTCTCTTCTCTCCTCTACAGGTAGTATCTTGCATGGTGAAACACTGTCAACTTCAAATTTCGGTGGGACCTTCCAGATCTTCAGAGACGCAGATGCAGCGTGCATGCGTTTCCTCTGTGCAGTAAGTGTCGCTGGTATTTTCCCTTTCACAGCTGAACGCGACACCTGTTCTACATGCTTAGAATCATGCTTTGCCGAACTGACCCACCAAGTTGCTGTCATCCTGAAGGCTACGTCCCATCTATGCTGCAACAAAACTTGCTATGCGTCCCTGGGTGGGCTCGAACCACCAACCTTTCGAGGTTAACAGCCAACGCACTAGCCGACTGCGCCATAGAGACGGGCGCCCAGGAGGAAAAGTCTCAAATTATGGTGCTGGAGGGCGGTTGGCCATAAAATTTAGCTCCAACCACCTGACTTGAAGTTTCTAGCAAACCGTGAAGGTGTGTTATGTGAATTTGACCACGAATCCACCCAAGTGAAAAGCTCCAAAGAGAGGACACGCCTAACGTGGGGCTCGAACCCACGACCCTGAGATTAAGAGTCTCATGCTCTACCGACTGAGCTAGCGGGCCTCGTGATTCCCGCTTTGAAGAGCTTCGCAGCAGACCTCCAGCAGAATCCCATCTTCCAAGTCCTTTTGATGAATGACGTTTATCTTCAGCCAGTTTGTATTCATCAGCAGCTCAGCGTGGTCCGAAAAGTGTTTGTGTAAGAGTCTATGAAATGTAGAAAAAATGAATTGCTATCCATCTTATCAGTGTGTGCCCATGGTGCAGGCGTTCCAGTTAGCAGTGTTGATTCGTTTCAGATCCTGCACGTTACATGCAGTCTCCTCTCTTCCCCCACCTTGTATCTTCCCACAAAACCACAGCCTATTATCAGAGGCAGACAGTAACGAAGTATATTTACATGGGTACTATACTTAAGTACGCTTTTGGAGTATTTTCTAGTAACTCTGAGGCTGAACAGTAGAAAGAGAGGGGCTTTAAGACCCTTTAAGAGATGGTATTCATAAGCTACACTTTCTTGACGTTTCCTGTCTGTGTGGACCACGTGTCCAAGTGTTGTTATCATCGTTCGGCTCGTTGGTCTAGGGGTATGATTCTCGCTTCGGGTGCGAGAGGTCCCGGGTTCAAATCCCGGACGAGCCCTGTCTTTGCCTGCTTTAGTGAATAACCAAGTGAAAAGTTCCAAAGAGAGGAACACGCCCAAGACAGCCATCTCGCCGCTTTGCAAAGAGTGTACCACAAGTTTCTTGAGCTTACAGTAGTAGGGCTGGACCACAGATAGATGTAACGGCTCACTGAGTTTAAAGGTACGTTAAATGGGAGTGTTAAGTTGGACACAGCATGATCGTAGCTGAAAAAAACAGCGTAGACTCGAGAGGAGTAGACAAACTTAGCAACGTCATGGGTAACAGACCACCAGTGTTATCAGGCATGGCTTCAGGCACGCTGATTTTAAAACGTTACACACAAAGCAATGTTTTCAGACGGATTTCACTGTATCTTGTTTTAACGGAAAAAAACAGGAAAGCTTTGTTGTTTTGGTTCATTGGGACACATTTTGCCACGTGCAAATAAGGTTCCATTCGCAACACATTTTCTTTCAATCCTAAACTGGCAAAAGCAACAAAACGGCCTTACCACTGGGGACCCGCTACTAAACTCAGCATCAGCAAGATGGTAACTATTTGAGGAAGCTCGTTCACGGTCGTTACAAAACAAAACCTCGTGATAATGCTATGATCAAACTGGAAGACAGCGACTTGAGCTGTCTGCACCCTGTCACTGTTTCTTAAGTGGCTTTACAATCAGATAAAGAACCGAATAGGTAAATATGGAGCGCTTCACGGATTTGCGTGTCATCCTTTCGCAGGGGGCCATGCTAATCTTCTCTGTATCGATCCAATTTTAGTATATGTGCTGCCTTAGCAAACACAAACACAGCCACCCGAACAAGGTACCTATATGCCTCGCGTCTCAGCAAGCTGTCAGCCAGGTGGTAAGGGCAAGACAGCCATCTTGCCGCTTTGCAAAGAGTGTACCACAAGTTTCTTGAGCTTACAGTAGTAGGGCTGGACCACAGATAGATGTAACGGCTCACTGAGTTTAAAGGTACGTTAAATGGGAGTGTTAAGTTGGACACAGCATGATCGTAGCTGAAAAAACAGCGTGACTCGAGAGGAGTAGACAAACTTAGCAACGTCATGGGTAACAGACCACCAGTGTTATCAGGCATGGCTTCAGGCACGCTGATTTTAAAACGTTACACACAAAGCAATGTTTTCAGACGATTTTCACTGTATCTTGTTTTAACGGAAAAAACAGGAAAGCTTTGTTGTTTTGGTTCATTGGGACACATTTTGCCACGTGCAAATAAGGTTCCATTCGCAACACATTTTCTTTCAATCCTAAACTGGCAAAAGCAACAAAACGGTTTTACCACTGGGGACCCGCTACTAAACTCAGCATCAGCAAGATGGTAACTATTTGAGGAAGCTCGTTCACGGTCGTTACAAAACAAAACCTCGTGATAATGCTATGATCAAACTGCAAGACAGCGACTTGAGCTGTCTGCACCCTGTCACTGTTTCTTAAGTGGCTTTACAATCAGATAAAGAACCGAATAGGTAAATATGGAGCGCTTCACGGATTTGCGTGTCATCCTTTCGCAGGGGCCATGCTAATCTTCTCTGTATCGATCCAATTTTAGTATATGTGCTGCCTTAGCAAACACACAAACACAGCCACCCGAACAAGGTACCTATATGCCTCGCGTCTCAGCAAGCTGTCAGCCAGGTGGTAAGGGCAAGACAGCCATCTCGCCGCTTTGCAAAGAGTGTACCACAAGTTTCTTGAGCTTACAGTAGTAGGGCTGGACCACAGATAGATGTAACGGCTCACTGAGTTTAAAGGTACGTTAAATGGGAGTGTTAAGTTGGACACAGCATGATCGTAGCTGAAAAAACAGCGTAGACTCGAGAGGAGTAGACAAACTTAGCAACGTCATGGGTAACAGACCACCAGTGTTATCAGGCATGGCTTCAGGCACGCTGATTTTAAAACGTTACACACAAAGCAATGTTTTCAGACGGATTTCACTGTATCTTTGTTTTAACGGAAAAAACAGGAAAGCTTTGTTGTTTTGGTTCATTGGGACACATTTTGCCACGTGCAAATAAGGTTCCATTCGCAACACATTTTCTTTCAATCCTAAACTGGCAAAAATGCAACAAAACGGCCTTACCACTGGGGACCCGCTACTAAACTCAGCATCAGCAAGATGGTAACTATTTGAGGAAGCTCGTTCACGGTCGTTACAAAACAAAACCTCGTGATAATGCTATGATCAAACTGCAAGACAGCGACTTGAGCTGTCTGCACCCTGTCACTGTTTCTTAAGTGGCTTTACAATCAGATAAAGAACCGAATAGGTAAATATGGAGCGCTTCACGGATTTGCGTGTCATCCTTTCGCAGGGGCCATGCTAATCTTCTCTGTATCGATCCAATTTTAGTATATGTGCTGCCTTAGCAAACACAAACACAGCCACCCGAACAAGGTACCTATATGCCTCGCGTCTCAGCAAGCTGTCAGCCAGGGTGGTAAGGGCAAGACAGCCATCTTGCCGCTTTGCAAAGAGTGTACCACAAGTTTCTTGAGCTTACAGTAGTAGGGCTGGACCACAGATAGATGTAACGGCTCACTGAGTTTAAAGGTACGTTAAATGGGAGTGTTAAGTTGGACACAGCATGATCGTAGCTGAAAAAACAGCGTAGACTCGAGAGGAGTAGACAAACTTAGCAACGTCATGGGTAACAGACCACCAGTGTTATCAGGCATGGCTTCAGGCACGCTGATTTTAAAACGTTACACACAAAGCAATGTTTTCAGACGATTTTCACTGTATCTTGTTTTAACGGAAAAACAGGAAAGCTTTGTTGTTTTGGTTCATTGGGACACATTTTGCCACGTGCAAATAAGGTTCCATTCGCAACACATTTTCTTTCAATCCTAAACTGGCAAAAGCAACAAAACGGTTTTACCACTGGGGACCCGCTACTAAACTCAGCATCAGCAAGATGGTAACTATTTGAGGAAGCTCGTTCACGGTCGTTACAAAACAAAACCTCGTGATAATGCTATGATCAAACTGCAAGACAGCGACTTGAGCTGTCTGCACCCTGTCACTGTTTCTTAAGTGGCTTTACAATCAGATAAAGAACCGAATAGGTAAATATGGAGCGCTTCACGGATTTGCGTGTCATCCTTTCGCAGGGGCCATGCTAATCTTCTCTGTATCGATCCAATTTTAGTATATGTGCTGCCTTAGCAAACACAAACACAGCCACCCTGAACAAGGTACCTATATGCCTCGCGTCTCAGCAAGCTGTCAGCCAGGTGGTAAGGGCAAGACAGCCATCTCGCCGCTTTGCAAAGAGTGTACCACAAGTTTCTTGAGCTTACAGTAGTAGGGCTGGACCACAGATAGATGTAACGGCTCACTGAGTTTAAATGTAAGTTAAATGGGAGTGTTAAGTTGGACACAGCATGATCGTAGCTGAAAAACAGCGTGAGACTCGAGAGGAGTAGACAAACTTAGCAACGTCATGGGTAACAGACCACCAGTGTTATCAGGCATGGCTTCAGGCATGCTGATTTTAAAACGTTACACACAAAGCAATGTTTGCAGACGGATTTCACTGTATCTTGTTTTAACGGAAAAAACAGAAAAGCTTTGTTGTTTTGGTTCATTGGGACACATTTTGCCACGTGCAAATAAGGTTCCATTCGCAACACACTTTCTTTCAATCCTAAACTGGCAAAAGCAACAAAACGGTTAAACAGTAAATATGGAGGCGCTTCAACGGATTTTCTTCGATGGGTTCCATGGTGTAATGAAAAAAGCCACTATCTCTCTTCTCTCCTCTACAGGTAGTATCTTGCATGGTGAAACACTGTCAACTTCAAATTTCGGTGGGACCTTCCAGATCTTCAGAGACGCCAGATGCAGCGTGCATGCGTTTCCTCTGTGCAGTAAGTGTCGCTGGTATTTTCCCTTTCACAGCTGAACGCGACACCTGTTCTACATGCTTAGAATCAGCTTTCAAGGTGCTTTGCCGAACTGACCCACCAAGTTGCTGTCATCCTGAAGGCTACGTCCCATCTATGCTGCAACAAAACTTGCTATGCGTCCCTGGGTGGGCTCGAACCACCAACCTTTGGTTAACAGCCGAGCGCACTAGCCGACTGCGCCATAGAGACGGACGCCCAGGAGGAAAAGTCTCAAATTATGGTGCTGGAGGGCGGTTGGCCCACAAAATTTAGCTCCAACAGACCTGACTTGAAGTTTCTAGCAAACCCGTGAAGGTGTGTTATGTGAATTTGACCACGAATCCACCCAAGTGAAAAGCTCCAAAGAGAGGGACACGCCCAACGTGGGGCTCGAACCCACGACCCTGAGATTAAGAGTCTCATGCTCTACCGACTGAGCTAGCCGGGCCTCGTGATTCCCGTTTTGAAGAGCTTCGCAGCAGACCTCCAGCAGAATCCCATCTTCCAAGTCCTTTTGATGAATGACGTTTATCTTCAGCCAGTTTGTATTCATCAGCAGCTCAAGCGTGGTCCGAAAAGTGTTTGTGTAAGAGTCTATGAAATGTAGAAAAAATGAATTGCTATCCATCTTATCAGTGTGTGCCCATGGTGCAGGCGTTCCAGTTAGCAGTGTTGATTCGTTTCAGATCCTGCATCGTTACATGCAGTCTCCTCTCTTCCCCACCTTGTATCTTCCCACAAAACCACAGCCTATTATCAGAGGCAGACAGTAACGAAGTATATTTACATGGGTACTATACTTAAGTACGCTTTTGGAGTATTTTCTAGTAACTCTGAGGCTGAACAGTAGAAAGAGAGGGCTTTAAGACCCTTTAAGAGATGGTATTCATAAGCTACACTTTCTTGACGTTTCCTGTCTGTGCTCGACCACGTGTCCAAGTGTTGTTATTGTCGTTCGCCTCGTTGGTCTAGGGGTATGATTCTCGCTTAGGGTGCGAGAGGTCGAGGTTCAAATCCCGGACGAGCCCTGTCTTTGCCTGCTTTAGTGAATAACCGGATGAAGATAGTTCCAGGGAGCCGATTTGCATTAGCTCCTCTCTAACTGACACAGAAGGTTTGCTCAGTTGTGATTAGAAACGTTATTAAGTAATACAACCACATGCACAGTCTCCCCTTTTAGACAATTGCAATACACACACTTAAAATTGCTTTCTATGTATGAAGACAACTTTTCATTTGCATTACAACATATGTAAATCCAATTTCAAACCTTGAATATGTGCATTCATGACAACTCCATCATTTCATGTCACGCTTGGTTCAGTATGCATTCAGGTCATTGCCAAGAAAATTTTGAAAGTGTTTTGCACAGGAACTTGATGCATAGATAAAGGCTCAGGACACTTTGCTAAAGACTAATTGAAAGTAAATTCAACACAGAAGGAGATGGGTGAGTCTTCAGAATCTTCAGTATCAAAGCCAGCTGCACAGGATTGAACAAGCTGAATGCCTTGGACTCCAACAACCTTACTGGTACACCAGCAGTTTTGTGTAAGTGACCATGGCTACTTGAGAGTGAATGTGCGGCCCTGCCACTGCATGCAACCCGCACTACCAGTGGGTTAATGTTCTGGCCTCTTTCCTCGAAACTGAAATAGTATAGTTTGGAGAGTGTTATACTGACGATAAAAAAGTTCCACGATTCATTACTGGGTGCAGTTACGATGGGTTCCAAGGTGTAATGAAAAAAGCCACTAACTCTCTTCTCTCCTCTACAGGTAGTATCTTGCAAGGTGAAACACTGTCAACTTAACATAGCACTTTGAAACCAACGATCCAACTTCAAATTTCGGTGGGACCTTCCAGATCTCCAGAGGCGCCGAGATGCAGCGTGCATGCTTCCTCTGTGCAGTAAGTGTCGCTGGTATTTTCCCTTTCACAGCTGAACGCTGCACCTGTTCTACATGCTTAGAATCATGCTTTGCCGGACTGACCCTCCAAGTTGCTGTCATCCTGAAGGCTACGTCCCATCTATGCTGCAACAAAACTTGCTATATGCGTCCCTGGGTGGGCTCGAACCACCAACCTTTCGGTTAACAGCCTAACGCAGCTAGCCGATTAATACACACAGAGGCGGGCGCCAGGAGGAAAAAGTGTCAAATTATGGTGCTTTGAGGGCGGTTGGCCCGCAAAATTTAGCTCAACAGACCTGACTTGAAGTTTCTAGAAAACCTATAAAATCCAGCTAATTGGCTAAATCAGCTGTATTTTTATTAACGTTAAGCTAACCTCTACTCGACAGTGGAGCTGCAGGATAGGAGTTTGACACAACTGCTTTAAAGAAATGGTGGCAGAAGGTGGTGTGCTATTTTTTGGACACAATGGCCGTTTGACCAACAAAAGTGTAACCAGCTGTGTGGCACCGCAACATTCTTGTGTGGCATCAAAGCATCCTTGTGCTTGTTTTTCTTAGGGCCCCTTCTTGCAGCAGAACCGTGAAAGGTGTGTTATGTGCTCTGAATTTTACCAAGAATCCACCCAAAGAGCAGAGCCAAGTGAAAAGCTCCAAAGAGAGGGACACACCCAACGTGGGGCTCGAACCAACGACCCTGAGATTAAGAGTCTCACGCTCTAACGACTGAGCTAGCCGGGCCTCGTGATTCACGTTTTGAAGAGCTTTGGCAGCATTCCTCCAGCAGAATCCCATCTTCCAAGTCCTTTTGATGAATGACTTTTATCTTCAGGCAGTTTGTATTCATCAGCAGCTCAGCGTGGTCCGAAAAGTGTTTGTGTAAGAGTCGATGTAATGTAGAAAAATGAATTGCAATCCATCTTATCAGTGTGTGCCCATGGTGCAGGCGTTCCAGTTAGCAGTGTTGATTCGTTTCAGATCCTGCATGTTACATGCAGTCTCCTCTCTTCCCCACCTTGTATCCTCCCTCAAAACCACAGCCTATTATCAGAGGCAGAGAGTAACGAAGTATATTTACATGGGTACTATACTTAAGCACGCTTTTGGAGTATTTTCTATTAAGTCTGAGGCTAACAGTAGAAGTAGAGAGAGGGCTTTAAGACCCTTTAAGAGATGGTATTCATAAGCTACACTTTCTTGACGTTTCCTGTCTGTGTGGACCACGTGTCCAAGTGTTGTTATCATCGCTCGGCTCGTTGGTCTAGGGTATGATTCTCAAACACAAAGAGGTCCCGGTTCAAATCCCGGACGAGCCCTGTCTTTGCCTGCTTTAGTGAATAACCAAGTGAAAAGTTCCAAAGAGAGGAACACGCCAAGACAGCCATCTCGCCGCTTTGCAGTTTACCACAAGTTTCTTGAGCTTACAGTAGTAGGGCTGGACCACAGATAGATGTAACGGCTCACTGAGTTTAAAAGGTAATGCGTTAAATGGGAGTGTTAAGTTGGACACAGCATGATCGTAGCTGAAAAAACAGCGTAGACTCGAGAGGAGTAGACAAACTTAGCAACGTCATGGGTAACAGACCACCAGTGTTATCAGGCATGGCTTCAGGCACGCTGATTTTAAAACGTTACACACAAAGCAATGTTTTCAGACGGATTTCACTGTATCTTGTTTTAACGGAAAAAACAGGAAAGCTTTGTTGTTTTGGTTCATTGGGACACATTTTGCCACGTGCAAATAAGGTTCCATTCGCAACACATTTTCTTTCAATCCTAAACTGGCAAAAGCAACAAAACGGCCTTACCACTGGGGACCCGCTACTAAACTCAGCATCAGCAAGATGGTAACTATTTGAGGAAGCTCGTTCACGGTCGTTACAAAACAAAACCTCGTGATAATGCTATGATCAAACTGCAAGACAGCGACTTGAGCTGTCTGCACCCTGTCACTGTTTCTTAAGTGGCTTTACAATCAGATAAAGAACCGAATAGGTAAATATGGAGCGCTTCACGGATTTGCGTGTCATCCTTTCGCAGGGGCCATGCTAATCTTCTCTGTATCGATCCAATTTTAGTATATGTGCTGCCTTAGCAAACACAAACACAGCCACCCGAACAAGGTACCTATATGCCTCAGCGTCTCAGCAAGCTGTCAGCCAGGTGGTAAGGGCAAGACAGCCATCTTGCCGCTTTGCAAAGAGTGTACCACAAGTTTCTTGAGCTTACAGTAGTAGGGCTGGACCACAGATAGATGTAACGGCTCACTGAGTTTAAAGGTACGTTAAATGGGAGTGTTAAGTTGGACACAGCATGATCGTAGCTGAAAAAAACAGCGTAGACTCGAGAGGAGTAGACAAACTTAGCAACGTCATGGGTAACAGACCACCAGTGTTATCAGGCATGGCTTCAGGCACGCTGATTTTAAAACGTTACACACAAAGCAATGTTTTCAGACGGATTTCACTGTATCTTGTTTTAACGGAAAAAAAACAGGAAAGCTTTGTTGTTTTGGTTCATTGGGACACATTTTGCCACGTGCAAATAAGGTTCCATTCGCAACACATTTTCTTTCAATCCTAAACTGGCCAAAGCAACAAAACGGTTTTACCACTGGGGACCCGCTTACTAAACTCAGCATCAGCAAGATGGTAACTATTTGAGGAAGCTCGTTCACGGTCGTTACAAAACAAAACCTCGTGATAATGCTATGATCAAACTGCAAGACAGCGACTTGAGCTGTCTGCACCCTGTCACTGTTTCTTAAGTGGCTTTACAATCAGATAAAGAACCGAATAGGTAAATATGGAGCGCTTCACGGATTTGCGTGTCATCCTTTCGCGGGGGCCATGCTAATCTTCTCTGTATCGATCCAATTTTAGTATATGTGCTGCCTTAGCAAACACAAACACAGCCACCCGAACAAGGTACCTGCAATATGCCTCAAGCGTCTCAGCAAGCTGTCAGCCAGGTGGTAAGGGCAAGACAGCCATCTTGCCGCTTTGCAAAGAGTGTACCACAAGTTTCTTGAGCTTACAGTAGTAGGGCTGGACCACAGATAGATGTAACGGCTCACTGAGTTTAAAGGTACGTTAAATGGGAGTGTTAAGTTGGACACAGCATGATCGTAGCTGAAAAAACAGCAGCGTAGACTCGAGAGGAGTAGACAAACTTAGCAACGTCATGGGTAACAGACCACCAGTGTTATCAGGCATGGCTTCAGGCACGCTGATTTTAAAACGTTACACACAAAGCAATGTTTTCAGACGGATTTCACTGTATCTTGTTTTAACGGAAAAAAACAGGAAAGCTTTGTTGTTTTGGTTCATTGGGACACATTTTGCCACGTGCAAATAAGGTTCCATTCGCAACACATTTTCTTTCAATCCTAAACTGGCCAAAGCAACAAAACGGTTTTACCACTGGGGACCCGCTACTAAACTCAGCATCAGCAAGATGGTAACTATTTGAGGAAGCTCGTTCACGGTCGTTACAAAACAAAACCTCGTGATAATGCTATGATCAAACTGCAAGACAGCGACTTGAGCTGTCTGCACCCTGTCACTGTTTCTTAAGTGGCTTTACAATCAGATAAAGAACCGAATAGGTAAATATGGAGCTTCACGGATTTGCGTGTCATCCTTTCGCCAGGGGCCATGCTAATCTTCTCTGTATCGATCCAATTTTAGTATATGTGCTGCCTTAGCAAACACAAACACAGCCACCCGAACAAGGTACCTATATGCCTCGCGTCTCAGCAAGCTGTCAGCCAGGTGGTAAGGGCAAGACAGCCATCTTGCCGCTTTGGCAAAGAGTGTACCACAAGTTTCTTGAGCTTACAGTAGTAGGGCTGGACCACAGATAGATGTAACGGCTCACTGAGTTTAAAGGTACGTTAAATGGGAGTGTTAAGTTGGACACAGCATGATCGTAGCTGAAAAAACAGCGTAGACTCGAGAGGAGTAGACAAACTTAGCAACGTCATGGGTAACAGACCACCAGTGTTATCAGGCATGGCTTCAGGCACGCTGATTTTAAAACGTTACACACAAGCAATGTTTTCAGACGATTTTCACTGTATCTTGTTTTAACGGAAAAACAGGAAAAGCTTTGTTGTTTTGGTTCATTGGGACACATTTTGCCACGTGCAAATAAGGTTCCATTCGCAACACATTTTCTTTCAATCCTAAACTGGCCAAAGCAACAAAACGGTTTTACCACTGGGGACCCGCTACTAAACTCAGCATCAGCAAGATGGTAACTATTTGAGGAAGCTCGTTCACGGTCGTTACAAAACAAAACCTCGTGATAATGCTATGATCAAACTGCAAGACAGCGACTTGAGCTGTCTGCACCTGTCACTGTTTCTTAAGTGGCTTTACAATCAGATAAAGAACCGAATAGGTAAATATGGAGCGCTTCACGGATTTGCGTGTCATCCTTTCGCGGGGGCCATGCTAATCTTCTCTGTATCGATCCAATTTTAGTATATGTGCTGCCTTAGCAAACACAAACACAGCCACCGGAACAAGGTACCTATATGCCTCGCGTCTCAACAAGCTGTCAGCCAGGTGGTAAGGGCAAGACAGCCATCTCGCCGCTTTGCAAAGAGTGTACCACAAGTTTCTTGAGCTTACAGTAGTAGGGCTGGACCACAGATAGATGTAACGGCTCACTGAGTTTAAAGGTACGTTAAATGGGAGTGTTAAGTTGGACACAGCATGATCGTAGCTGAAAAAACAGCGTAGACTTCGAGAGGAGTAGACAAACTTAGCAACGTCATGGGTAACAGACCACCAGTGTTATCAGGCATGGCTTCAGGCACGCTGATTTTAAAACGTTACACACAAAGCAATGTTTTCAGGCGGATTTCACTGTATCTTGTTTTAACGGAAAAAACAGGAAAGCTTTGTTGTTTTGGTTCATTGGGACACATTTTGCCACGTGCAAATAAGGTTCCATTCGCAACACATTTTCTTTCAATCCTAAACTGGCAAAGCAACAAAACGGCCTTACCACTGGGGACCCGCTACTAAACTCAGCATCAGCAAGATGGTAACTATTTGAGGAAGCTCGTTCACGGTCGTTACAAAACAAAACCTCCTGATAATGCTATGATCAAACTGCAAGACAGCGACTTGAGCTGTCTGCACCTGTCACTGTTTCTTAAGTGGCTTTACAATCAGATAAAGAACCGAATAGGTAAATATGGAGCGCTTCACGGATTTGCGTGTCATCCTTTCGCTTAGGGGGCCATGCTAATCTTCTGTATCGATCCAATTTTAGTATATGTGCTGCCTTAGCAAACACAAACACAGCCACCGAACAAGGTACCTATATGCCTCAGCGTCTCAGCAAGCTGTCAGCCAGGTGGTAAGGGCAAGACAGCCATCTTGCCGCTTTGCAAAGAGTGTACCACAAGTTTCTTGAGCTTACAGTAGTAGGGCTGGACCACAGATAGATGTAACGGCTCACTGAGTTTAAATGTAAAGTTAAATGGGAGTGTTAAGTTGGACACAGCATGATCGTAGCTGAAAAAACAGCGTAGACTTCGAGAGGAGTAGACAAACTTAGCAACGTCATGGGTAACAGACCACCAGTGTTATCAGGCATGGCTTCAGGCACGCTGATTTTAAAACGTTACACACAAGCAATGTTTGCAGGCGGATTTCACTGTATCTTGTTTTAACGGAAAAAACAGAAAAGCTTTGTTGTTTTGGTTCATTGGGACACATTTTGCCACGTGCAAATAAGGTTCCATTAAGCAACACACTTTCTTTCAATCCTAAACTGGCAAAAGCAACAAAACGGTTAAACGAGTAAATATGGAAGCGCATTCGCAAGATTTTCTTTTGATGGGTTCCATGGTGTAATGAAAAAAGCCACTATCTCTCTTCTCTCCTCTACAGGTAGTATCTTGCATGGTGAAACACTGTCAACTTCAAATTTCGGTGGGACCTTCCAGATCTTCAGAGCGCAGATGCAGCGTAAATGCGTTTCCTCTGTGCAGTAAGTGTCGCTGGTATTTTCCCCTTTCACAGCTGAACGACACCTGTTCTACATGCTTAGAATCATGCTTTGCCGAACTGACCCACCAAGTTGCTGTCATCCTGAACAAAATTGAGGTACCTAAGCCCCATCTCGATGCTGCAACAAAATTGCTATATGCGTCCCTGGTAATGGAGCTCAGCAAACCTCCAACCTTTAGGTTAACAGCCATGAACGCACAAGCCGACCATGAGCGCCATAGTAGTAGGGCGCCCAGGAGGAAAAGTCTAAAATTATGGTGCTGAGTTTAAAGGTACCGCTAAATTTATGCCAACAGACCTGACTTGAAGTTTCTAGCAAAAAAAAAGGTGTGTTGGCCATCTGAATTGACCAACTTGAATCCACCCATGGGTAACAGTATCAAAGAGAGGAGTATTATGTGGCGTGGGGCTCGAACCCACGACCCTGAGATTAAAGAGTCTACATGCTCTACCGACTGAGCTTCAAGACCGGGCCTGATTCACCGCTTTCTTGAAGAGCTTCGGCAGCAGAACCTCAGCAGAATCCCATCTTCCAAGTCCTTTTGATGAATGACGTTTATCTTCAGTCAGTTTGTATTCATCAGCAGCTCAACTTTTGAACAATTGCAATACACACTTAAGAATTGCTCGTCCGAAAAGTGTTTGTGTAAGAGTCTATGAAATGTAGAAAAAATATGAATTGCTATCCATCTTATCAGTGTGTGCCCCATGGTGCAGGCGTTCCAGTTAGCAGTGTTGATTATTTCAGATCCTGCACGTTACATGCAGTCTCCTCTCTTCCCCACCTTGTATCTTCCCACGAAAATGCTATTATCAGAGGCAGACAGTAACGAAGCTTACTTACATGGGTGTACTATACTTAAGTGCGCTTTTGGAGTATTTTTCTAGTAACTCTGAGGCTGAACAGTAGAAAGAGAGGGGCTTTAAGACCCTTTAAGAGATGGTATCCATTCGCAGGGCTACACTTTCTTCTCTGTATCGATCCGTCTTAGTATATGCACGTGTCCAAAGTGTTCAACTTGTTATTGTGGTTCCAGCTCGTTGGTCTAGGGGTATGATTCTCGCCTAGGGTGCGAGAGGTCCCGGGTTCAAATCCCGGACGAGCCCTGTCTTTGCCTGCTTTAGTGAATAACCGGATGAAGATAGTTCAAGGGAGCCGATTTGCATTAAGCTCCTCTCTAACTTAGACACAGAACAGGTTTGCTCAGTTGATAGATGTAACGTCATTAAGTAATACGTTAAATGGGAGTGCACAGACTCCCATGATCAGCTTTTAAAAACAGACGAATTGCAAGTAGACAAACTTAGCATTGCTTTCTAATAACATGACCACCAGTTTTATTTGCATTACAACATATGTAAATCAATTTGAAACCTTGAAAACGTGCATTCACAAACAAAAGTGTTTTCATGTCACGATCGGATTTCACTGTATGCTTGTTTTAAGGAAAAACCAGGAAAATTTTGAAAGTGTTTTGGTTCATTGGGACGAATTTTGCCACGCGGCAAAAGGTTCCATTCGCGGCAACACACTTTTCTTTCAATCCTAAACTGGCAAAAGCAACAAAACGGCCTGACCACTGGGGACCCGCTACTAAACTTCCAGCATCAGCAAGATGGTAACTATTTGAGGAAGCCTCGCTCACGGTCGTTACAAAAGCAAACCAGTGGTTTGTATGCTATGATCAAGGCTACTGTAGAAAGACAGAATCGATGAGCTGTCTGCACTCTGTCACTGTTTCTTAAGTGGTCTTACAATCAGATAAAGAACCCTAATAGGTAAATGATGGTAGCGCTTATACGGATTTGGAGTAGTGTTATCATCCTTCGCAGGGGCCATGCTAATCTTCTGTATCGATCCAATTTAGGCATATGTGCTGCCTTCTGCAAACACAACACAGTCACCTTGAACAAAAGGTACTAATATGCTTCTCCTCCTCAGCAAGCTGTCAGCCATCTGGTAAAGAAAAGTTCCAAGAAGACAGCCATCTTGCCGCTTTGCAAAGAGAGTGTACCACAAGTTTCTTGAGCTTACAGTAGTAGGGCTGGACCACAGATAGATGTAACGGCTCACTGGAGTTTAAAGGTTTCGTTAAATGCAATAAGTGTTGCTTGTACACAGCATGATCGTGAGCTGAAAAACAGCGTGAGACTCGAGAGGAGTAGACAAACTTAAGCAACGCCATGGGTAACAGACCACCAGTGTTATCAGGCATGGCTTCGGCACAGCTTTGATTTTAAAACGTTACATGCACAAAGCAATGTTTGGGACGGATTTCACTTGCATCTTGTTTTTAACGGAAAAAACAGGAAAGCTTTGTTGTTTTTGGTTCATTGGGACACATTTTGCCACGGCAAATAAGGTTCCATTATGCGAATACACATTTTCTTGGCAATCCTAAACTGGCTCCAAGCAACAAAAGCGGTTTTACCACTGGGGACCCGCTAATTCAAACTCAGCATCAGCAAGATGGTAACTTTATTTGAGGAAGCTCTCGTTCACGGTCAATTACAAAAACAAAACCTTTCATTGATAATGCTATGATCAAACTGCAGAGACAGCTTACCGGAGCTGTCTGCACCCTGTCACTGTTTCTTACACAATGGCTTTACAATCAGATAAAGAACCGAATAGGTAAATATGGAGCTTCACGGATTTGCGTGTCATCCTTTCGCAGGGGCCATGCTAATCTTCTCTGTATCGATCCAATCTTAGTATATGTGCCTTGTAAACACAAACACAGCCGCCCTAACAAGGTACCTATATGCCGCTGGCGCCTCAGCAAGCTGTCAGCCAAGGTGGTAAGGGCAAGACAGCCATCTTGCCGCTTGCAAAGAGTGTACCACAAGTTTCTTGGAGCTTACAGTAGTAGGGCTGACCACAGATAGATGTAACGGCTCACTGAGTTTAAAGGTAACGTTAAATGGGAGTGTTAAGTTGGACACAGCATGATCGGTAGCTGAAAAAAGCCGTGAGGACTCGAGGAGTAGACAAACTTAGCAACGTCATGGGTAACAGACCACCAGTGTTATCAAAGTGTGGCTTCCAGAGCACGCTTGATTTTAAAACGTTACAATGAAAAGCAATGCATTTTATCACGGATTTCACTGTATCTTGTTTTAACGGAAAAAACAGGAAAGCTTTGTTGTTTTGGTTCATTGGGACACATTTTGCCAATGCAAATAAGGTTCCATTCGCAACACATTTTCTTTCAATCCTAAACTGGCAAAAGCAACAAAACGGCCTTACCACTGGGGACCCGCTACTAAACTCAGCATCAGCAAGATGGTAACTATTTGAGGAAGCTCGTTCACGGTCGTTACAAAACAAAACCTCGTGATAATGCTATGATCAAACTGGAAGACAGCCTACTTTGAGCTGTCTGCACCCTGTCACTGTTTCTTAAGTGGCTTTACAATCAGATAAAGAACCGAATAGGTAAATATGGATGCTTCACGGATTTGCGTGTCATCCTTCGCAGGGGCCATGCTAATCTTCTCTATCGATCCAATTTTAGTATATGATGCTGCCTTAGCAAAACACAAACACAGCCACCAACAAGGTACCTATATGCCTCAGCCTCAGCAAGCTGTCAGCCAGTGAAAAGTGGTAAAGGGCAAGACAGCCATCTTGCCGCTTTGCAAAGGAGTACCACAAGTTTCTTGAGCTTACAGTAGTAGGGCTGGACCACAGATAGATGTAGCGGCTCACTGAGTTTAAAGGTGCGTTAAATGGGAGTGTTAAGTTGGACACAGCATGATCGTGAGCTGAAAAAACAGCGTAGACTCGAGGAGTAGACAAACTTAGCAACGTCATGGGTAACAGACCACCAGTGTTATCAGGCATGGCTTCAGGCATGCTGATTTTAAAACGTTACACACAAAGCAATGTTTTCAGACGATTTTCACTGTATCTTGTTTTAACGGAAAAAACAGGGGAAGCTTTGTTGTTTTGGTTCATTGGGACACATTTTGCCACGTGCAAATAAGGTTCCATTAAGCAACATTTTCTTTCAATCCTAAACTGGCCAAAGCAACAAAACGGTTTTACCACTGGGGACCATGCTACTAAACTCAGCATCAGCAAGATGGTAACTATTTGAGGAAAGCTGGCTCACGGTCGTTACAAACAAAACCTCGTGATAATGCTATGATCAAACTGCAAGACAGCTTAATTTGAGCTGTCTGCACCCTGTCACCGTTTCTTATGGTGGCTTTACAATCAGATAAAGAACCGAATAGGTAAATATGGAGCGCTTCACGCGGTTGCGTGTCATCCTTTTTACATGAGGGGCCATGCTAATCTTCTGTGTATCGATCAATTTTTAGTATATGTGCTGCCTTAGCAAACACAAACACAGCCACCCGGTAACAAGGTACCTATATGCCTCGCGTCTCAGCAAGCTGTCAGCCAGGTGGTAAGGGCAAGACAGCCATCTCTGCGCTTTGCAAAGGGTGTACCACAAGTTTCTTGAGCTTACGGTAGTAGGGCTGGACCACAGATAGATGTAACGGCTCACCTGAGTTTAAAGGTACGTTAAATGGGAGTGTTAAGTTGGACACAGCATGATCGTGGATGAAAAAACAGCGTGAGAGACTCGAGAGGAAGAGACAAACTTAGCAACGTCATGGGTAACAGACCACCAGTGTTATCAGGCATGGCTTCAGGCACGCTTGATTTTAAACGTTACACACAAAGCAATGTTTTGCAGACGGAGTTCACTGTATCTTGTTTTAGCGGAAAAAACAGGAAAGCTTTGTTGTTTTGGTTCATTGGGACACATTTTGCCACGCGTGCAAATAAAGGTTCCATTAGGCAACACATTTTCTTTCAATCCTAAACTGGCAAAAGCAACAAAACGGCCTTACCACTGGGGACCCAAGCTTACCAAACTCCAGCATCAGCAAGATGGTAACTATTTGAGGAAGCCTTCATCCAGTGTCGCTACAAAGACAAAACCTCGTGGATAATGCTATGATCAAGCTGGAAGACATGTTATCACTTGAGCTGTCTGCACCCCTGTCACTGTTTCTTAAGTGGCTTTACAATCAGATAAAGAACCTAATAGGTAAATATGGAGCGCTTCACGGATTTCGCGTGTCATCCTTTTCGCAGGGGCCATGCTAATCTTCTCTGTATCGATCCAATTTTAGTATATGTGGCTGCCTTAGGCAAACACAAACACAGCCACCCAACAAGGTACCTATATGCCTCGCAGCGTCTCAGCAAGCTGTCAGCCAGGTGGTAGGGGGCAAGACAGCCATCTGGCCGCTTTGCAAAGAGTGTACCACAAGTTTCTTGAGCTTACAGTAGTAGGGCTGGACCACGGAGAAGTAGATGTAACGGCTCACTGAGTTTAAAGGTGCGTTAAATGGGAGTGTTGGGTTGGACACTGCATGATCGTAGCTGAAAAAACAGAAGAGACTCGAGAGGAGTAGACAAACTTAGCAACGCCATGGGTAACAGACCACCAGTGTTATCAGGCATGGCTTCAGTCAGCTGATTTTAAAACGTTACACACAAAGCAATGTTTTCAGACGGATTTCACTGTATCTTGTTTTAACGGAAAAACAGGAAAGCTTTGTTGCTTTTGGTTCATTGGGGAGGACACATTTTGCCACGTGCAAATAAGGTTCCATTCATAATACATTTTCTTTTCAATCCTAAACTGGCAAAAGCAA
>CM032805.1:2455160-2607638 GCA_019155185.1 Beaufortia kweichowensis | reverse complement strand
AAGCAATTTAACAGTGTGGCTCCCGGCTTACTATTATTAAAGGTACCTATGTAGCCCCATGCACATGCTAATCCTGAACTCTTCTCTGCATAAACAGAGGATACACAAAACTCTTCTCTGCCTGAACAGAGGATACAATCCAACTGCATAACAACTTCTAATTATTTAAATACACTTAACCCTGGTCGTAGCATTGCGGTAACACGGATGCATCAGAATCTACTAAGCCAATAATTCAGAGTATTTAGAATCAATACAAACATAACAATTTATTAAACAGGTAAACGACAGCAATGATTCAATATCTAATTCAAACAATTTAGTAAAGTGATCAATTCATGTGAAACAGTCAATAATGCAGAGATGAGAGAATTTAGAAATGTTTACCTGACAATCAAAATCCACTACACACATCAACTGTGCGGGCTTAATGTGCTGGAGATCCATTTACAGACTCCCAGAACCTTTGACTTTGCTTCCCTTAAATACTCCAAACCAAAGTATACTTCCTCCAAATGGAGATGTAATTTACATTGAAAACACTCTGAACCTGATCAGGCCCAAATGGCCATTTCCATGAAAGAGCCCAGGAAGGACACACCCACAGCAGTGAGCAGAATATCTCCAAACTCCTTAAACCTTTGTTATGATCTGCTCTACTGTTGTGGGGATAAGACCATTGTGTGAGTTGCACTGAGACATTTCAAATGATATGAGACATGAATATTTAGATACTTTGATCACACAGAATGTGGTATATCTTAAATACAGTTCATTGATGAGTTTTGGGGATCTCTGAGCTGAGGGAAGTAGATGAAGAGAGGGGAGAAAGAGACAGATGTGAAGGTGTGAGTTCACAATCAGCATCCTTTGAGGTGTGCTATTTGAGATGGGGATGCAAACTCTGTGGGGGAACTCAATATGTTGGAAAGAGTCCTTTGTCCCCCAGGATGTGATGTCCTTTTGGTTTGGACATCTTGGCACCAGTCTTACACTCTTGACTCTTTTTAAAATATCTTAAAGAATGGCAGCCCTTATTTGCGTTGGCCTTGCAAACCAGTCTATGGAAGATGTGGTGGACAGTAGAAATATGCAGGCTCGCAGGAACACTCTGGAAACCACCCTAGATGATGCTTACCGACACCAGTTTTTTTTAGCAGTTTTAATGTTGTATGTACTGTCAATTTGTCTGTTATATATGTGTTCATGATATGTTTTATGCTGTAAACAGTAAATAAAATCAACATGAAAGTGAACAACTACTTTACTTTTGTTCATTCATTTTTAGCACCTAATGAACATGTAACATAATTAAAACATCAATATTAAATTCTCTTTACTATTTATTAACTAATGTTTCTAACAGAGAGAACAGTCTGTCCATTCTCTCCTGTGCTCTCCTCTGCATTCTCATATCTTCTCGTATCAATTCAACCGGCTTTTCTTTGTCTCTGTCTCTCTTTCTCACTCTCTCTCTCTCTCTTGCTGAGGGGGGCTGGGGGAATGCCTCTGCCCCAACACCTCATCCATGAGGCCAAACCATGGCCATGTTGCAGAAGTGGGTTTGCCACGGACACAGTCACCTGATCTGGGACACATGCGATCCTAGAATTAAATCACGCACTTTAACACACAACAAATCGCAGCAAATGTTTTATTTTGAAATAAGGTGTTTATTAATTGTGCATACTTCACACTGACTCTTTTGTGGCATGAAAAACAGAACAGTTATTTAGTGTAATAAATTGTATATGGAAAGTGAGCAAAAAACATTTTCCATCACTGAAACAGTCAATAGTTTTAGTTTAATCTCACAAAAATGGCCAACAAGACTCCTCGCCGGTGACAAAGTAATTGTACTTTGTTACTTCTTACCACTGCTAGCATTGAACTTTGGTCCCTCAGGGATCGTTCTTTGACAACTCCTATTCTCCAACTACAAAACATTCTTAGGACCTATTTGACAAAGGTTCCTGCTTTTTGTTGAATTCGCACAGCAGAAATGGGACACAATAGTCAGAAAATGGCTTAAACATTTTGTTTTACCGTGCCCACCCTGCCATGCAGCACCATCTCAGAACCACCACCCCTTACGCTAGAGCTGCACATTTAATCGTTAAAAGATTGTGATCTAGATGGCAATTCAAACACCCAATCTCATTATTAAATGTCATTATTAAAGTGTCTGTTAAAAGCATAACGTTCAGGTAAGCTTGTTCAAACTTGCAATGGTGCTGCCGCTGAAGAAGAAAAAACAGTTATCATGTAAAGATATGAAGTATTCAATACTCCTTATTTCTGTGTAAGAAATATGATTACAAATGATTACAGTACTGGAATAAAAGTTTAGATATAAACATTGACTCATACCATAGTGATAAAAAATAGCAAATTACCTTTTGAACTTGCGTATCTTGTCTACCAGTTGCTGTCTCCATTAAGTTTAAGTCATTAATGCTTGCATTCAGCACCCTGTGCTACTTTCACTCCTTTGTACACACCTACAACCCACCCACAACCCACCCACAACCCACCCACAACCCACCCACAACCCACCCAGAAAGATCAGCAAATGAACATTGACTTAAAGGGAAGTGAAGAAATCACTCTCCAGCCTTTTCTCCCTCACTATTCCAGTCCGGTCAGTCACATCCCTCACAATTTTCAAGAAACAATTAAAAATAAATTCTGTGAATGTTTGACATGAACATGTTAACTGTTCTTCTCTGTTGGACTTGTAACCCAATGGTTGCAAGTTCAATTCTCAATTTACTTACAGCAACTTTGTTTTGTAAACAAAAACATTTCAAAAACTCGCTCTAAAACACACCAAAATAAGAAAATATGCTACCATTTGAAGGAATGTGTGATAAAGTCACATTAGGTGCACCGCTGGGGAAGCAGCACTGGCATACACACACACGCACCCACCCACACACCTCATTCATCCTCTGTATCATCCCTCCTGGCCGTTGCCGCTATCGTAGTAGTGGGTGCACACGCAATCACGATAGCACATGGACATTTTCTCATTTTGCCACTCTCCTCCATACATATCCATTTCCTGGTCATTTCATACACCTACACTGCACTTGTCGTCTTGTTTCGTCCTGGTCTTATTTGTTGATGTGGGCGTAGTCAGTCTTCCTCGGGCGAGGAACGCCTTGGCAATGAAAAGCTCAACGACGAGCTGCCGCTTTTATTTACATTTACATTTAGGCATTTAGCTGACGCTTTTATCCAAAGCGACTTACAATAGTAGGAGACAATGAAGCGATACATCAGAAGCGGCAACAATAGTACTAAGAAGTGCTTTGCTAAGTTTACAATGTTTTGCAGTGCTAGATAAGTACCTGTAGAGGAAAGAAGAGTTTTTTTTTGTATTATGATGTCAGGTGTTCGTAGAAGAGGTGTGTTTTTAGTTGTTTCTTAAAGGAGGTGAGGGATGTGGCAGAACGGATTGCGTTAGGGAGATTATTCCATAAGCCGGGGACAGAGAAGGAGAAGGAACGAGAGGAGATTTAGTGCCCTTCTGTGAGGGGGTACCACCAGTCGACGCTTAGCTCGCTGAGCCAGGGGTTCTGGATGGGTTGTAGGTATGTAGAAGAGAGTTAAAGTATGAGGGTGCAGAATTTGTGATGGTTTTAAATGTCAGCATTAGTGATTTAAATTTAATACGGGCAGCAACCGGTAGCCAATGGAGAGAGATGAAGAGAGGTGTGACATGTGCTCTTTTGGGTTCCTGGAAAACAAGTCTAGCTGCTGCGTTCTGTATCATCTGAAGTGGTTTGATTGCTCGTGCAGCAAGACCAGCCAGGAGAGCATTGCAGTAGTCCAGTCTGGAGATTACCAGGGCTTGGACTAGCAGTTGGGCGGCGTGCTCAGTGAGATATGGCCTGATCTTCCTGATGTTGTAGAGTGCATATCTACAAGACCGTGATATCCTTGAGATGTGTTCGTGGGGGGAGGGAGGAGAGGAGGGAGGTGAAGGTTTTGAACAGTTTTTTTGAGTCTGATCCATGACTGACCTTTGTGATGTAGTAGGATGTCTTTGCTGTGTGGACAGCAGCGGAGAAGGATGAAAGTAGTAGTGACTGATAATCACAGAGGTCAGATGGGTGTTTCGTCTTGTGCCATTTTCTTTCAGCTGCCCTGAGTTTGGTCCGGTGTTCACGAAGGACGTCCGAAAGCCAAGGGCAGGAAGGTGAGGCACGAGCCAGTCTGGAGGATAGAGGGCAGAGGTTATCTAGACAGGAGTTTAGTGTTGAACATAGGGTGTCTGTGGCTGTATTTATATCCAGAGATGAGATGTTGGAAGGGAGAGAGGATGACACCTCAGCAGAGAGAGTGCTGGGGAAAAGAGGCGTAGGTTGCATCTGAACGAGACTGATGTGGGTGTGGCTGTGTTGTTAGAGGTGAGATGTATGTTGCAAGATATGAAGAAGTGGTCAGAGATATGTAAGGGTAGAACAGTAGGATTAGAGGTGGTGCAGTTGCGTGTGAAGATGAGGTCCAGTTGGTTTCCTGATTTATGTGTAGCGGTGGTGGTGAGGAGGGAGAGGTCAAATGAGGAGAGAAAGTTTAAAAAGTCAGTGGCAGTGGATTTCTCCAGGTGAATATTAAAGTCCCCAAAGACAACGAGTGGGCTGCCGTCCTCTGGAAATGAGGAAAGAAGCATATCCAGTTCATCAGTGAAGTTGTGAAGCGGGCCTGGTGGACGGTAAACTACAACAATGTGAATACGAGAAGGAGATGAAACAGTAACCGCATGATATTCAAAGGAAGTGTTTGTGCATAATCCTGGTAAGCATGTGTATTTCCATGTGTTGGGAAAGAGTAAACCTGTGCCTCCGCCCCTGCCAGATTGACGAGGGGAGTGAGAGAACACTTAGTTGGTGGAGAGTGCAGCAAGAGTGGTGGAGTCCTCTGGACGAATCCATGTCTCAGTGAGACCCAGGATGTTAATGTCAGATTGTGTGGCAAAGGCCGGGATGAACTCAGCCTTGTTCACAGCTGACTGGCAGTTCCAGAGGCCCACAGAAAGCGACAGAGTAGGGGTGGGGGTGGTGTGAATGAGGTGTAGGTCAGAGCTTGGGCGGTATGTGTTGTGTCTTTAGGCGTGTCTGTGGTGGATAACAGGGATAGACTGAGAGCACATGGAAGTTACATAGAAGGATGCATTAGATTTAATAAGTCATTTAAAGCGTACGATGATACTTAAGTGCCTTGTCAGTGTCCTTGCTCGGTGGAGTCGCGCAGGTAGAGTCGCTGGTCTTTACACTCATAGGTCTTCACACGAGGGCTGACGCTACCGCTGACGCTACAGGTACGCCGTTTAAATGCTATGGCTGATTACAGCCTGATTGAAAACAGCTAAACAAGTCTTTACAATTTCCACAACAAAGGCTTAATTAAGTTAATGTTCCTCAGGTCGAACTACAAACTAATAGCTGGGATAGCTCTGCGTAATCGAGTGCTAAATACAAAGTGATCGCCCCCTGGAAGCAATAATATTTATTTAAATGCTACAGCTAACGAATAGACACAGGGCACAATCGAATAAAATAAAGGTAACCTTTTAGAAATAATATAAATAAATGAAAGATTATTCTTAACCAACAACAGGCAATATTCTAAACCCGCAAACACAAGGTAAACAAAACTAAGCCGAACTCACGCACAACTGCTGTCTACTGCAGACGAATCGCTTCTCCTCACTTATGGTGTCACGGCCTGGACGCGCCAGCGCAGTGCAACCGGAAGCTGACGAAACCATTGTCTAATGTGAATAGGTGTCAGTATGTGTATTTAAATGTTCAGTTTATGTATATATATATATATATATATATATATATATAATAATTAACTATACAATAATTAACTCCATAATATATATATATATATATATATATTATTATGGAGTTAATTATTGTGGATTATTATATTAAAGATGAAGTATTTGAGTGGGTGAAGTATTTGAGTGGGTATTAAAGGTTGTATGTACCTAAAGATGGGGTGGCCCAAAAGGGGGCGGGGTTTGGCCTATTTAAGCCAGGGCCAAACCTAAAACAGGACTTGTTTACCAAGTCAACGCAAGAGTGCTACTGTGGTGCCTCAAGCAAACGCAAAACCCATTTTCGTATATTGTGGATACCTGTTTTTTTTGTACTTATCGTGGTTGGATTAATTTCTGGTTTATTTTTGTTTTTTCTTTGATACTGTGTTTTCTTTGTAATTATTATAATTTTTTGTGGACACTTGTAGATATTCTTCACTGTGGAACTTTCTGGCACTGTAAATAAATTGCACTTTGCACAAAAGTGCTTCTGCGAGTGAGCCATCATTTTTTTTTACATTCCCTCACGGACTCACATTCCCTCCCCGAAGGCGAGCTGGTGGGCTCGTTTTCATCACATAATGTTTATTTTAATGTATTTAATAATGTTTTGAATGTATATATAACTATAACAAAAATGATCACAAAAGTTGTAATAGGAGCAGTTTGTCACATCCAGAAAAATGAATGGATCTTATTTGCCCTCTGCTGGTCAAAACATTTTTTTCTGAAACTGTAATTGCTGATTTTCTGACCAACAGTGGTAGTATTCCGCAACTAACACCTAGATGAATATCCAGAACCAATTTATATTTAATTTAAAAAATCGTTAAAATGATTTTTTCATAAATTTTGTAGTAAACTGGTATAAAATATAATCCATATCTCCCAAAACACAGCATAAATGTACAGCAAAGGAGCATAGATGAAATATGTATAATTTGCATTATAAAACATTTATATTTTGGTCTATAAATGTCACAACACATGAATGATCATATGATCATCACAATGAAAAATCATAGTTAGCATACCCTTTTTTGTCACATTACCATTCTTGCCACAAATACCATCATGTTGCATCCCAGACAGTGGCAGGAAGGTGGAAATAATTATTCAAAGAAATTAAAAGACGTCTGAGGTAAATGTTGCAGATTGCAGCTGGAAAATGTCAGATTTTAAAATGATAAGTCATAGTCACAATTCTTGCCACAAATGCCATTGTGTTGCCAGTGGTAGGAAGAATTATGTAAATAAATGAAAAGAAATGCAGAATGCAGTTATATGTACAACAAAAAATGAATTATTTTATGCAGTTCAACATAAAAAAGCACAACTGTCTGATTAATGCAAACTTAAAGGGATAGTACACTCAAAAGCCATAAAGCATTTATCATTTACCCAATCTTGTGTCAATTCTTTTTATTTGGATATGCATATACATGTAACTGGATTTTGTAAACTTTAAAAGAAGTTTTTAAAATAAGTTTTTAAAAGCATTGTGTAATATGTATAATTGATACATTTGAAACATTTACATATTTAACTACAAAACCTCTAGGGTTTATAAATTGTGAAAAGTAAAAAAAAAAATCTTTGCACAGTTTAGTGAAATTATGCTTTTACATTGCCTATACTCAGTGTAATAATTTATATAATCATATAATTGTTTTATCCAAAGCAACTTCAGATATGACGAAAACAACGTGTCAACAGTTGTTAGAAACGTACAAATATAGTAGCTATACGCATTAGACACACGCTGTTTGGGTTGCTCACGTAATGCCGTTTGTCAGAGAATGCTAACCTTGCTGAAAAATCATATCATGACAAGAGACATATAAAGCAATATTAGTTAACCCAACAACAAACATTTTCTGCCATCAGTGTTGATTTTCCTCTAACAGCCAGTTGGTGGGGCTTGATAGCACTCAGGAGCTCAAATAGGTCTATCCCCGCCTTCTGTGTCCAGCGACAGGAAGCTGGAGGTTCAGCTCCACCCATTTGGCCACTTGCTCCGAAGTGAAGGATCTTATGCTTGCGAAGCTAACTTGCTATTGTTAGCCTTTCCGAAATGGCCTACTCATGCTTAAAAAATGCATCCATTCAATTTGGATCTCTAATATTTCAATGTTCACAGCATAAGTTTAGAGTGTTTATTAAGCAGGCTTAAGTAGAAAGATGGATGTGTCAATTTCAAGTCCGAAATTTTAACCGACTCTTTGATTCAATAAAACTGGCTCTTTCAAACTTATAGCATTTAACAACATATATATGTATGTATAATTAACTGGCTTTTATTTCGTGTTGAAAACATTTATATATAGATATAATACCAACAACAGAATGAGCCTTGATATTTTTGTAAACCGGCTATATAAATAATTATTGTTTCTTTTTCAGCCCACTGAATCACTGAGTCGACTCTGTTATTGGAGCAGTCCGATTCGTTCTGTTTTGCTGTTCGCGTTAACTTGTCAGCCATATTAGTGCCCTCCTCCATCTCGATCACCGTTAACTCCACGACATGCATATATCAGGCCACTTCTAAGTACAAATTGGTTCCCTGTTTTCATTCTTATCCAAGGACAGCACCAAAACTGCAAGATGGAGGCCGTCAAAGCGTTTAACGGCGAGGTTTGTTTGTATTTATTTGTACGTAGACTCGACTGTAGGCCGCGTTGTTATCAAGCCGGCTTTATAGTGCTTACCACATTAGCTTAGGTATTAGAACATTACATCTTACATCATTGCATAGCTGTATACAATCTTGCTTTAAGAAATATTTTACGCCTCGCGACGTCGGTGTCTTAAATCGGGTAATTTTCCTACTTAGACACTGCTTTAGGACAAACGAGGCCTGCTCTAAGTTAGCAGCGTTTTCGGCAACATAAGTCAAAAATGGGGTTCGCTCAGAACGCATGTATGATTGCCAAAACATTGTATAGGTTTACAGGATTTTCAGGAGACCGCATTTGTAATAAACAACCGGCTTTGTTAACAGTTAGCAGCAAACGAGTAGTCAAGCTAGTGGTCTTTATATACCCACGAGTAAAAGCCAGTGGTTTAACCCGTTTATACCCTAGTTTCAGTTTTTAGAAGACTTTAGTTGTGGTTAACTTTTTTTATTTGAGTCAAATAGCTTTTACACGACAAAGTATAAAAAAATCTGAGATGAGAAAATATACCTGACATTTCTTATGATCTTGACACAAGTAGTGTGTCACAATATTAAATTCCCAATGAGTTACTACAGTTAAAGGGTCAAAATCAGATGCGAGCCTTTTTACATTTTATCTGGACTGTGTTATAAATTCATATCGTGTTGAAACAAACCCTACAAATTCAGTGCAAGCTATAAAGAAGTAAACAACACCCAGTAGATGAAATAAGAACAAATGAATATAAAAATCTTGCATGTGACTTTGGCATACAATAGTAAATGCAATATTTTTCCACATATTTTTCAGTTGTACTCACTGAATGAATACAAGCCACCGATCTCCAAAGCAAAGATGACCCAGATAACAAAATCTGCGATTAAAGCTATAAAGGTAAGTACAATAACAAGGTAACTTTAGGGCCACGTTTGTGCTGTTATAGCAAGCAAGCTAAACCGTTTCAAGTATTTGATGATCAGAAACAAAATAGTTTTAAAGAAATAATTCACCTTACAATAATTAGCTTCTTTCATAATTTGCTCGCATGTTCCTGATGTATATGACTTTCTTCAGTTGGACACAAACACAATGTAAAAAAGAAATTTCAAATCGCCTTTAGTTTAGTTTGAAAATGTAAATGTGATATCTTGAGGTAAGCAAAAACCAATATGGTTTTAAGTTATTGATGTGCTACCATGTTTGAATTTGGCGTCTTTGATTTTAGTTTCACTAAATAAGCTCAAAATATAAATCATTTTCTCACATATCTTCAGAAGACATTTTTTTAACCCTTTGGAGTTGTTTGAATTGCTTAATTTAGATTATTTATGTGCTTTTTGGAGCTTCATCATGGAGTGCAGTATAAAAGAAGATAAAATTACAGTATTTTATTAACAATAATTTGGTTTCTACTGAAAAAAAAAAAAGCTGGGGTGGCATGATGGAGAGTAAATTATTAAAGAATTTCATATTTTTTGAGCCATCCACTCCTTAAAAATACTTTATAAGTAACCTTATTATTATTGTTATTATTAAACATACAAGTTTTACGTGGCTAAATGTGTAAAGCTGTATAATAGCCGGTGTGCATACTCGCTCAAACAAGTTAACTGCTTTCTTTTGTTATCACAGTACATGGAGCACAAGTGTATCACCTTAGGTATCCTATTTATATAACTGTAAAAAGTGGCATAAAATGTCTTATAAATGCTATGTATTGTGATTAGCCAAGCACGGGCATCTGTCTCTCCAACATTTGTTTGCTCTTGTAATGTGCCCCAGTAAAAACATGAGCATACATATAAAACTATCATCTAGATAGATTATTTCCCTTCCCCATTTTACATCAGAACATTTACACTTTTACAACTAAATTATGCGCTAACAGAATTTAGTCGTTGTTATATAATTTAAGTATTTCTTTAAGTAAAATAAAAAAGTGTAGTGGCCATTTCTCTAGTGACTAACTAGTGTAAACATGCTAGATCAAAATGTCTTCTTTTGCAAACAATATCACAGCAGTCTAATCATGAGAACCATTTGGCCTTGTAACACTTGTAACAATGTTGTGAGTTGTGGTTACTTGAAAAAAACGGTTAAACTTCATAAATATAAGAAAGCCGATTGTCATTGTCTAATATTATGTTTAAGGTTGGTTGGATGGCTGAGGATATTACCGTACTGTTCAATCTTACATTTTGGCAAATGTCATTTGTGTGTTATACTTAAAAATTATAGTGGTATACTTGAATTTATCTAGCATCGTAAATGTATTAAAATATAGCCAGAAACCGTTATAGCCTAAGAATGCACTAGTCTCATAGTCTCAACTTCTTGACTGAATGAAGTGACTATTCTTTATTTAGCGCCATACATGCTTTCCTCTCCTGAGAAAGACGTGCTGCATAAAGAACTGCAGACACTGTGACTGTGCTTGTTTTAACTATAGTCGTGTAGACACGGAGAGCAGGTAAATAAATGGACACTTAAGCTATGACACCGCAGTAAAAATGCAGCAAATGAAAGATATTTTTATCTGTTAGTCCGTTTACTGTTTGCTATTTGACTCAAACTGCTAAACTACTGTACATCAGGTTTGTGACAGGTTAATATGAAACATGACATTTTGTCTACATTAAGCATTATTAATCAGCATGTTAAGAACATTTTATAATAAACAATGTTCTAATTTTAAAAAATTAGAAAATTATTTAGAGGTATAATTTGTTCTGGCATATTAAATATTTTTTTATATAGAATAATTTTTCACTTGCATTTTGTGCAAATAGTAGGGATGTCCCGATCACGTGATTGGAAATCGGGCCCGATCACGTGGTTTCAGACTCGATCGGAATCGGACGTTACCTCCCGATCAGGACTCGGCTATATATGTATATATATTCTCATTATTTTTTATAGGAAAGGACGCTAGAGCCGGGATTCAAACTAGCGTCGCCGAAGTGCAGTTGCGCTGTATATGTCTGGAGCGCTGTCCACTCAGCCACAGGCTCCGACATATTCTCATTATTTTAACACTATAGTTATGCGGTGGCACAGAGTTAGACCTCTTGACTCCACACAGCGCAGTAAGAGTTAGGAGTGCAGTTCCTAAAAGCACATTACTGGCTTTGCAAACACTGTGGCACTTTTATTTTTTTATTTGTTTACATGCCTGCCGGGGTATTTTAAGTTGAAGTGATATTTGTTTTTATATTAGACTTTTTTTATATTTACTGTTGCACTAAAGTCCAAAAGTGAAGAATTGATGTTATTTATTACTTGATTGTTCAAGCTACCTCACAGAAGCGCTCTGTTTGTTAACAGAGTTATTGAATGTTAAAATAAGGTGAATTAAAAAAAAAATTAGGGACATCCTGGATCGGTTTCTTCGCTCTTCTTTATTCTTTTTTTATGTATTATAGAAGTATCGGATCGGGACTCGGTATCGGCAGATACTCAAAATCAAATGACTCGGACTCGAGGGCTAAAAAACCTGATCGGGACATCCCTAGTAAATAGGGACTTTAGTTTCCCGCTGTGCATTCTTCTCAACCTTATGGCCATCAGAACTGATAGCAGCCACTCTAATCAACAATTTAGTTTATTTCAGCCACTCCGGCACGTTTCACAAGTGGTTCACCACGCCAAGTCAAGTTGTTGGCATTATGCGGCTATTTCTTTTAAGATGTTTTTTTTCCAAAAAGTTTTTTTGTAGATTTAGGTTGTTCAGGTGTTCATTCACTCTTTAGCTTCACATCACGCAGCTCTTTCTTTTCAGATGTCTCTTTTAACTTGCATTTTGTGCAGATAAATGCACGTTGTAATATTACATTTAAGATATTTATATAGACTGTCTGATTAATCTTAAATGTAATGCGTCATATAGAAAGTGCTATTTATTGACATGAGGAAGCATAGCTTTGGCAAGAGCTCTGGAGTTTCCTGCCACATTCCACAATTTTTTTAGCACTTAATATGATGAAACTTATGAAATTTGGCTTTCTGTCATGCCTGGTGAATATAAGAGAGTTCTGTAGTGACCAGGCTTTTGTGTGGTCATGTATCTGAATAGCCCCCCCCCAAACGCAGGAAATGTTTGTGATGAAGTTGCTTGGTTGTGCACAAGACTGTTACGTTCATTGTGCGTGTCACGTAGAGTCAAGTTTACCAGGTTGTGTTTGACTCCGTCCCACACGAAGTCAATCATGTTGGATGGCATGTCGGATTTGTCACACTCATTACTGGTTAGAAACATTTAGTTTAGCGTTTATCATCACATAAAAGTTTATCATCACATTTTGTGTTTTGTTTAACATATACATTTATCTACCCAACAGGAAGTTGGCCATTTTGAAATTTTACATTTTCCAGCAAATTTTTTTAACTTTCATACTTCTACTAAGTTTAGTGCAATTAATTAAAACTCTGTTGTATTAAACCACAGACATGTGATAATACATTGCAATGGAATAGTAAATAACTGAAACAATAATGTAAGTGTGGCAATTGATTTGCAAGATTATCTGTTTATTGTCATAGTTGTCCCAACGTTCATCTAAGTGTCATCCTAATTTTTTTAAATTAGAACGTTACTCACAACAGATGAGCAAGGTAATCCTCAGTCCACTGCAGTAGCTGACAAGAGACTGATGACTAACTTTCTCAACTCTGAAATGAATTGTGTATCTTTGTCACATGTAATGTGAACGCAGCTTTGCGCAGTTTGTCTTGCGTGGTTGTGTGAGGATCCTGCATCACCCTGGGACAGGAGAACAATCGGATCATATTCGGGGCGTTTTTGGGCCCTTAACATGTTGAAAAACCAGTAGGAAGTTGGCCATTTTTTATTTTGTGAAATGTGCATGTGACAAACTTGTAAATACTCATCCTAGGGGATTTATGCAATTGTCACCAAACTTTGTTAGAATGATGCCAAGACATTGAAAAATTAAGAACATATTTTTGATCTCCAGTAGTGTTGGAGTGATAAGGCAATAAATTCATGGCAAAAATTTTTTTTATTACTATTGAGCTCTATGTTTGGTCACTGCACTCTGATCACATTGATGTGGCTGTTCCAAGTCCTTACATATTAAAATAATTTTCATTTAGCCAAGTCTCTTCTGTCTTGGTCAGAATAATGTAGAGACATGAATATTAGTATGCATAAAATGTTATAAAATTAGACACATCCATAGTTGTTTTCCACTAGCCATGAGCTAAAGATATGAAAATGGAGGAAAGAAGGTGCTAAACTATAAACATATTTTGATATATCGAATGATTTTGGCTAATGGCAGGGCAATATAGTCATGGAAAAAAGTGTAACGAAGTGTTTCGTGTGTGCAACAAATGATTGTTGTGAGTCGTAGGGGCTGATCCAATAGATTTGGCTATTGTAAGTCACAGTGTCACCACCTGCAGCAGGAAATGTGCGACTTACAACATACTTTAAAAAAGTCCACTGGTATTTGCCCATTTAAATGCGTTTTTTTCAGAGAGCCACCATGTAGCGGTGGTGCAGTATGTGTTTTTGGACACACTGGCCCATGCATTACACACACAGTTAGTAAGTTTGAGGTTATAATGTTGTCTGCACATTATAATATATGTCATGTCAAAGTTTTTTATTTTTTTCAAATGACAGTTTAAAGGCAATAGTGCATTTAATAAACTGACAACTGTATATAAAAAAAAAATGTTAAACAAGTAGTTGAAGCCTAGTTTAAAGGAAGTACATTGTAACCTATTTAACATGCAAAGCAGTGGTTTTAATTTTTCCAGCCAAATATATTAGGAATTTTCAGATTGTTTCATTCAAGAATTTTCTTGAAAAGTATCAATCCCCAAACATTTTCCAACTTTATTCTTCTGTTATTGATTAGTTGATTACCAGGAGTTATAGTTTATAATCAGGACTGTTTCTGGGACTTTGCTGTCGTTGCATATTTGGTATATTGAACTCCTAATGATTTGATTGTTTTTTCTGTGAATAACACCTCTTTCCCCTTCCCTCAGCAGCTCTCCCAGCTCCCCCAAAGCACTGAAAGTCAAGCAGGAGGATGGGGCGAGAGAGTTTCAAAGAGATAAGGGAACCCCTAACCAGCTTAGGTAGGAGATGGGATGTTTCAAAAGGAGGATGGAAGAAGCCAAATGAGAAATCACTCAAAACGCTCTTTCATATAGGCAGAAGTGTAGGGGGGGAACGCCTTTAAGGTTCCCAAACATCACTGCTTCAGTATCATCACGCGTGCGCTTCAGGTGCAGAGTGATGGTTGAAGAAGTGTTTGGAATAGAGGTGCTTGATTTTATGTCTGCAGGCTTTTTTGTCTCTTCTAGGAAATATATGTGCCAGCTTTAGTGTAAAAGGTTTATTTGGGAAAAAAAGGTGGTGTTGAGGTTTCAGACTGATTAGCTTTTGGCTACAAGTTTACGTTCATGAAATGATGTGACAAGTGACATCCTTATGCATGGCATGTTTCTGAGAAATGTGTGTTTGTGGTCAGCATAAATATCAGATTTACCTCCTGAATGCTCTGTAAATATATTAAAATAATGAAAAATCATTTTATTATTCAGGTGGTAATTACCTTTCAGGATATATAGCGGTAACTTTGTTGTATAAGACATAATTAATTGTTTTTTATCACAGTTTTCTTCTGAATAGGGTGATATTGAAGGCAGAAAATACCTTCAGAGTATGTTAAAACTGTCAATGCACATATAGTGTTAATTTTTCTTATGTATCAGGTTTTGGAAAAAATGTCTGTATTGGTGTGCTTCTATTAATCAGCCAATACACTGATATAGGTAACACCCGGTCAGGGCATATTCTGGGTTGAAAAATGTGTAACTTGAAAAAACATTTGATCCATATTTGTGTTCGGAGTTTGTTGAAAGCAAGTGTTGCTGCAAGTTTTGTTCAATTTAAGACGGAAGAAGAAACAGACTTTAAATGCAGCGTTGCTATAGATTTCCCTGGATGTATACATTTGATTGTCATAGTGTTTTCTTTTCATCTGTAAGGATGATGCAAGCACTGTGCAGGCATCACTGCTGGTAGTACCGTAACTGTATTAGCATGTCAAAGTGCAGATTTATGTAGTAGCCATAGACCTTCCTGTGAGAGGATTTGCCAAATTTACATTTTGATAGAAGTTTAGTATTTAAATTTTTATTTTATTTCCAGTTGACAAGCTGCCACTTTTTGCTACCCATTGTCACTTTGTAAACACACACACACGCATGATAAAACCTCCCAGAAAGAACCCAACACTGATATCGTTGCAACTGGCTTTTTCATGCTTGCTTGACCGAAGGTTGAAGAATCACAGTTGTTGCTGTACACAGACACAGGACCCGTTAAAACATGTGAATACTTGCATAGTTTGCCTTGCGCAGACGTTGTTGTGACACTGTTGTTGTCATGATCTCCAATAACTGTTGAAATAACAATAGTTTCTTGCATGTATAAATCTGGAAGAAAAAAACAACAACTAAGCTCTAACTCTGTGAAACTTTCACGCACAGCATTCCATTTAATTGCATTTCCACAGCAAATGATATGATAGGCTACTGGTCACACACAGAACACTCACATAATATGCACGTTTTCCAATCCGCCGACGGCGATCTTAGCAAAAAACCCTCGCAAATGAATATTTGTTTTGACCGTTTCAGGTGCAGTCTGGAGCCCTGTTGTATTCACTTTACAACTTTGCATCTGTTTTTTGAGTATTTTATAGCCATTTTTGTTTGTCCAATTAGACTTCATGTGTTGTCAACTTAATAATAATGCCAAGACTATTTATCTGTTGGAAAGTTCTAAATTGCTAAAGTTGAGGAAAATTACTTATTTAGCCTTATTTTTAAATGTATTAATTAAATATTTCTACTATTTACCAATTTTTCATTCAGTATTTTCCCCAGCACATTAATGGAATACAGTTTACAAGTTTTAACCATTGTTCAGAGAAATGCAGACTAGAAGAAGGGGATAAGAAGGGTGAAAAAAAATATGATTGAAAGCTTGAGTGGATTTAAATAAATAAAAAGTGTGTGCTTGCTTACAGCATGTTGCAGGCACGACGGGGTAGATTCAGAAAAATTGATAAACGTGGAAAATAAATAAATGGGAAAGAGTGTCATTTTGTGTTAATGCCATGATGTGACACTCATTGCAGGGTTCTGGATGAAGAGAGGTTATTAGAGGTGTAATGTGTTTTCACTTGGGTTCCTTAAATGCCAGTTGTGTGCTGCATTCTGTATCATTTTCTGAGATTTGATCGCATGTGATGGAAAATCGGTTGGAGCGTTTCAGTAGTTTGTTTAGAAATGACAAAAGCTTGAGAAGACGTTGTGCAGCTTGCTCAGTTAGGTGTCCGTTATGTTGTATGATCTGCAGGACTGAGCTGCCCTGGTCATTAAAAATGACACCAAGGTTTCAGGCTGTTTAGATTAACAATACTGCCAAGCTTATTTGGATGGCTAGGTTATGCAATTCTGTTGAGTCGGATGGTTTAACTTGATAGTTTAACTTAAACTACCAAGTAATGTTATTATGATTAATTTTGTCTTTTTTTCTGTTTTGTTGAAGTGCAGCTGGTAAGAAACATCCAAAAAAAAATTATGGGCCAAAACCGATACCGAAAATGATTTTCAAAAACCTTTTTAAATCGTTTTTATATAATGGCATTAAAGGAATAGTTCATCCAAAAATGAAAATTTGTATAGGATGTAGAATGTATAGAGAAAACATGCGGGACTTATTATCCAAGCATCATTTGTTTGTGAAGATGCTCAGTACACGTATATACAAAGGAGACGTGCCTGACTTTATAACTGCACGCACTACCCGATGTCATCGTCTATCGCGATGTTTCAGTGTAGACATCTCCTGATGCCAGTTTGGTAAACATCGCCAAACCCTAGTAGGTAAAAAATGTTTGTGCAACACACTTCATCTGTACAACGAAAAAATCATGCAAATGCAAGCTGTCCTCAAAGTACTAAGAATATACATTGCACTTGGAAAGATGAAGTGATAGGCTTACTTTTAAATGTAAAACTAAAACAGATAGTTGGTGGCAGCAATTCATTTTTAATGAGTAAGTGAATTATTACTGCTGCTGTAATGGCTGTAGCTCCTCTCATACATTTTATTAGCACAGGCACGGTAATGCATTTACTTTTAGTTTGTTGCACTTTATTCCCAATTCATGTAGTCAGCTGCGGTGGACATTGTTATAAAAAGGTCAGACGGACTTTCTGACAGCTTTTTTTAATCAAAAATAGAATGTATCACATTGTTGCGTCCTAATGAAACAAACATGGAGCTGGCAGTGTGATCTGGACTTTTTAGTGATTTGTTATATTATTTTCACATTGCCAAGGTTTTTTTTCTTCTGAATATCTGTTTCATATTTGCAGCTAAATCTGAAAAATAATCTACACGAGATGGTCTCAACTGTCTGACCTGTTAAAGGGATAGTTCACCCAAAAAATAAATGTTCTTATTTTTTTCACCCTTATGTCATTTAAACCCTATATATGACTCTTTCTTTTGTGAAACACAAAATATTATATTTTGCAAAACGCTGGTTACCGGCACCTATTGACTTCCATTGAACCTTGTGTCCTTACTATTAAAGTGAATGGGTGCCGGTAACCAGCAAAATATCTTCTTCTGTGTTCTGATGAAGCAAGAAAGTCATACAGGTTTGACATGACATGAGGGTGAGTAAATAATTAAAATATTTTTTTTTTGGGTGAATTACACCTTTAATCTTTCAGATGTTAGATTAGAATATTAAGGGCCAGATTTACCAACAGCTTGCACCAGCACAAACCATCGTTTTAGCATTAAATAATGGTTTAACAGACCAGAGTTACCTGGAAACAGACGGGTATGCATATAGGATCAGTTTAACTAAATTTAACTATCAATATTAAATTAAATAAGATGTGCCACAATAAGTGCAACAAATCAAACCGTTAAGAACCCTTATTTTTTGCTTTCTACAATACTAGAGTTGAATTTTAAAGTGTCAAATTTCCTGTATCATTCTAAAGAAGTTGAGAGACTTTGCAGAAGCGACCAGCTGGCTGTACATTATCCTGCTTATTACACAGCTTGCTACATGAGTAAATCATTAGACATAACGTATTGCTTTAAAATATTTATTTGAATTGTATTTGTATTAGATTTATGTTTGTAACAAATGGAAACCTTATGTTAAATTAAAACAAGATGCTGGGAGGGACATTCAGTTGGCCGGTTAAGATATAATATGAGTCTGTTTTAAAAATATATTTTGGAAGATGGAAGTTTTAATACAAATATAAATATTACTATACGTTTCCTGCACACTACATCATAATGAAGTGTTTAGGGTGCTACGTAAAAAGTTAAGAAAGCCCTTTGAAGATCTTTGGAAGAACTTTAGAGGTTTTTTGTTGAGTCTTAATCCAAGAATTGTTGGTGTATTTTCTGAGCTGAATGTCATCTGTGTCAGAGATTTGAATGATAATATCAAGATTACCATTATCAAGCTCTAGTAAGCATCTAGTAAGCAGTTTTAGTAAAATCTGTTGATTGTGTTGTGGTGCAGTGGCTAAACCTCAAAGCTGGTAATCATACGCTTTTTAGTCCAAATCATCACCATTATACACTTACAAAATCCTTAAAGGAATTGTTTACCCAGAAATTAAACTTCTGTCATTGTTTGCTCACCCTCATGCCATCTTGACACTCTCCTGAACGCGCATACAACTGCTACATTTTGTGCTATCTGACCTACCTGCTCAGATACCTTGTCATAAACAACTTTCATGTTTATCATTCCAGTGCACCAAAAAGCTGAATTCTTGGTGAAAAACTACCAGGATCTTTGTAGGATGTGGCAAAGTAGCAGTGATAATTTCAACAAACTAATACACCAGTGTTATGGAGTGACAATGTGTAATGCAGTGCTGGATTCTGTTTTATTGATTAAATTACATTTTAGTATTCAAAAAGCATGTCCAGTAAGCTAAATCTTGACAAGAATGGGGACATAACGGACAACTGTTGCTAAGTTTATTGAAGAGCTTTGTATTATTGTGTTGACTATTTTGATCAAAGTATTCCCAAACCTTGCTGCATCTAGAGACATTGAAATTATTATCTTTCTGTTAGTTTTAGTTTGGATGCGTTGGACTCATCATGCATTCACTGCATTTACAGGCATTATCCCATAAAGTAGATCAGTGATTCACTTCCTTTTTGAGGCTTAAGGGCTTTTCACACTGAATGCAAAAAAGTAAAGCAAATGTTTGATGTAAATGCATGCTAGAATTAAGGCTTTTACTTTTAATAGTATTGGTACTTTAAAATGCATGTCTTAAAAATGCTAAATGTGTGTGATTTTCAGCTCAAAATAAGAAATTACATCACATCAGTGTGAATAGTCAATTAAATACCCCCACAACCCTATCAAAGGACAAAATACACAGATCAAGTAGATACTTGTAAAAGTACCCTAATAGATTATTAATAAAGTAAAAAGTTTCAGCAGAGTTCAGCAATAGTTCACTGTTTTCCTTCACAACGAGGCACAAAGTTATTTGCAAAAACATTGACTCATTCGGTTCCTCTCTGATGGAATGAGCTGCCAGCCTCCATCAGAGTCCATCACAACCTTCAAGAAACAACTAAAATCATACTTGTTACACATTTACCTGACTAACTCCTAACTGTTTCTATTTTCCACTGTCTAACTCCTTCTCTAGGTTCATCCTCCCCTAGCTTCAACTCCAATTCTACATGTGAACATGGTTTTGTATATTGCATGTACTGTTGTCTCATTGACAAAATGCTTTCTCATTTGTATGTCGCTTTAGATAAAAGCCTGGGATTGAACCCATGGCCTTGGTGTTGCTAGTGCCGTGCTCTTACCAACTGAGCAACTTGGTTTTCATTTTTACTGTGGCAATTGTTGATTGGACATCTTAAGGCAAAATTGCCAGTATTAAAATGAAAAAACAAAAGTGCAGTTTATTTTTTAAAAAGCTTTTTATTATTGCTTATGCAATAATAGTAATAAAACTCAAATTAAGTGTAAATGTACTTTTTACTTTGTTTTATTTGACAGCTTTCGTTTTTATAATCAACCTGTATGTAAATTCTATGTTAATCAGTGGGTGGAGCTGAAATATGCTATTAATAGTTACTTGCCTGTGAAGGGTTTTGTGGAACTTGGACACTTGGCTATCACGCCATCAATATTAATTCAGTTTCACAAGATTTATTGTGTTAAAAGTAGTTAAAATACTGGCCAATCTCTATTGACCTCTGATTTTGATGTGTCCCCTTCTGCTAGTGCATAAGTAAATTACATGTTTTTTATTCTTCATTTATTTTTAATCTTTTCTTGTGCAGATTTGTGTTATTAAAAGCTCAAAATACTGTGATTCTAGCGAGTAGGTTAATGATGCTCGTTCTAGCGACTCGAGAGCAGGAGGGGACATGTCAAAGTTTGAGCTTGATAGCAGCTGTTTGTACAGAACTGCCAGTACAAGTGTCAGTATCTCAGTTGAACCAGTTAGGATCATCAGTACTTCATTACCACTTTAAACTCTTGCAAAACGCTGAAAAATGTGCATGTCCTGGTATAATTTGAGCTTTTGTGTTTGGGCTAGTGTCAAATGGCTTTTAGTCTACTTTTGTTATACAGATCTGCCAACTGAAGATGAAATTCCCTCTCTCACGTAGATTCCCTAAAATTTTTGTCTGTTACTTTCGTAAAGTGTATCTAAAACCGCATTCACACAGAGCAGTGATCCCAGGGAATTGCCAAAGATTTGCCTGAAACACGCCTGTGATTGATGCAAAAATGGATTCTGTAACGGGGACCTAGTAACATTGCCGTATCAGTCCCGTAATGTGCACTGTGTCAACAAAAGGCAGAATAACGCCGTAAGCGGTAATGGCGTATGTGTCGTCGCAATACTGTAGTTATACAGAGAGCTCCTCACTATCCACGCTGAAGCTGAGATCGTTCGTCAGCCTAGTGGATCGGTGCGCGATACGCTGGTTTATAATAGAGTCAGGAAAAGAAACTACACGTACTGTACACGTCACATCCTCAAGGCTCAACTGGACAATTAGACTAAAAATATAATAAAAACAATAATAATCGGCTTCGCAACAAAGCTCCTGCTAAAGCATAAACCTAAAAAGATCACAGAGTGATGACGCAAACATGATCTCATTGCCATAACGACACGCAAACACATCTGCTTTTGTGTTGCGACACATTTGAAACTCTGTTGAATTAGACGGCGGACATGCACGTTCTGTACGCGCGCTCAGTTAAATGCCCAGGCTCAAATTCAGACTTCCACATATGCTCCTGTAATTTAACCTGTGCGACCTTAAAATATATTTGAGTGCACATGTTGTGTGTCCTTTTTTCATTTCTGTACAGAACATTCGCTAACTAATGCACAGTATGTGCTAGGGGTGGGAATCTTTAGGTACTACGCGATCCGATTCCGATTCTGGGACTCACGATCCAATTCCAAAATGATTCTTCATATAATTTTTGCAAATATGAAAAATTTGCATTTTAAATAAATAAAGAGTTTTTATGCTTTTTGTTTATAGTTAGAATCTCTTTGACAGTATTCCCATCTTGAAGTTTAATTTTATTGCTTTTATTTGAACAAAGTTATATTCAGGATGAACAAGTTCTGACATTCAATCGATTCTGAATCTTTGAGAATCGATTCAGAATCGTTAGAGAAAGAATCCCGATGCATCGAGCCATCGATTTTTATTTATTTATTTTTTTATTATTATTTTTTTCTCCCACCCCTAGTATGTGCATGCTGTGACACTTCCTGCCATTTACAGAGAATGTGTTTTTCATTCTGCTGCGCTAGCTTTCCATTGTTTTTCTGTGTAAGCGCGCAAAACAAACATGTGTCTTGTGTCTGCGGCCACTTACGCATCCCAGTCTCACATGGCACGCGTGAGCAGTGCATTTGTATTGTGACGCCAGCGCGATGGGATGGTGTTGGCACTGTGCGTGTGGACCACAAGTATAACAACTGCACGTATGCATTACATTATTTAAAATATATTCACGAGCAAGTCTCTCAAAAAAAGCGATTGTGTTCCTCACATATTTGCGCACTAAGCATATACATACAACATGTTTCCCCTCACACATAAATATACTAGTGCTACCAGGTAAAAAAGTTAACTTCGAGCACTCTTTTAATGCAAGATGAGCTTGAACTTCTATTGAACAATGGGTGTTTTTAGAACGTCAATCATTAAATATGATCTAAATCACTTTGTAAAACCCGTTATTGTTTTTATATCGGTTACTTGTGTGTTAGAATAGAGTAATATGAAGGCTTTTTCTGTATTAATGCACTGTTCTTTCCGTTCATCCCAAATAGATTAATGTATCTCACATTTGAAGTAATTTTAAAGGCTAATGTTCACTTGTCTATTTTTTTCTTACCACTACTCAGTACTACATTTTAAATCCTGTCTTGATCAGCTTTTTTTAAAACACCTTACATGTATAATCAGATCAGCTCATTGGCAGAGCTTTTTTATTTAGGATTATATTTTTCTCCAGACAAGTACCTTTTACTCGGACAAATGAATGAACAATTTACTTGTCCGAGGGACAACCACATAGCAACGCTTAATGTTAAGACCTGCATCCTGATGTCGCGTCTTCACTGGCATGTCGTCTTTACGCAATGTGTGTGAATGCAAGCGCAGATTCCAGAAAATGACTGACAGTGTGAATGAACAAAATCAAATGATCCCCTGACAAATCACAGGACACCATTATCTGTGTGTTCTCTGTGTGAAAATGGCTTTAAAATGATCACAGGCTCCAAAATCATTGACATGACTGGTCTATCAGGGTCGAGCTCAAAAAAATATAGTGGCGTAAGAGAATGCTGTTGAAGTACAGTTTTAAATATAAATGAAAGGTTTACTTTACTTTCTCTGTGTATTTCAAATATAATTGTGTTATATACTGTCTATAAAGCCTGTCAGAAAGTGATCTCTTGAGGTGCCTCCGAAGTCATTGACTGATCATGAGAAATGGGGAAAAAATACAACAAGTATATGTGTACATATTGTGTGTTTTTGTGTGCATATGTCCTTTTCAGCTTGTTACCTTAGAAATTATATGTCTAGATGCTGAATGTTACTAAAGAGTAGGGCAGTTGCTTGTTGCTAGTAAGACCTGTGACGTCTGCTAGGAAAAAGCCAAAAATAGCTTATTACAGTGGTTCTCAACTGAAGAAAAGTGCACAAAAGTAAACCCAAACCTACATAAAAGTAAACTACATGCCAAAACGAATTTAAATGAACAAAGTTAGTGTTTACAATGTGAATAATGAAAAGCAAAAGATTTGGACTGTAGAAAAATAATAGTGTAAATTGGTCAGTCTCACAAACCTTAAAGAATGTGCAGAAAAGAAGCATAGAAAGAAACTCTTTTTTTCAGAAGGGACTTCTAGTAGATTTAAATGGTCCTTGAAAACTCTTTTTGTTTTTTGCCCGTTCACAAAACCAAAATTAACATTTGCTCCTGCAAAAGACTAACCCTGCAAAATCAGAAATTCAGAAACCTACTTTCATACTATATAGGAGGCGAGAAAGAGAATGCGTATGTCCGAAATAGTAGTAGTGTGTCTGAAACATCAGCATGCAAAAAACAGTAGGTGAGAAATACCCGGATAGTCTGCTGCTTCTGCTGAGATTTGTCAGTATGCATTGGATGGATACTATTCTATCCCATGATGCCACGGGATCTGACAAGCCACCAAATTCAAAAAGTTGATAAATGAGAGATAGTGGAAAGCGAAAGTCAGGCTACTTATTGGATCTAAAGCTGTTTAACTTCTTCAGCTTAAATTAGACCAATCCAAGATTTTATGCAATCGACTTACCAGTAAATACCACTTTTTAAAGAAGAAAAAATAGATGACTAACTTGTATAAAGTCTAAAGCTGATTTTTGCAAACGCACCCTGGTTGGTCACCAGTTTACAGTGTGAACGTCTCTCCCCTTACCACACATGCAAGCCTCCTCTTCTCACTCGATTGTGCATATGCTTAAAGCGTGTTCCAGAAAAGTCCCACCCCTTATAAACACAAGTGTACATAGAACCACATTCGTGCGAGCAAGAGCTAGTGTGTGAAAGATGTGTACTATGTCTACATGTGTGAACCTCACTCTTTGTTAGAGCGCTCATGTTTTTCCTAATATGGTGAGCGCACATCTCCCATGCCATTTTTCTTCTAAATTAGATTTGGTTGGGCTTTACATAGGATGCCGATAGTCGATGCTAGTGGTGTTACACAGTGGTCGGCTACCTGCCAATTACATTACTTGCCCATCGTCATTTTGCATTGTGAAAATCAATTTAGTTCAGTTGGAAAACTGATGCTTCAGTTATGAAGTGATGTTAAAGTACAATCGTGATGTAAAGATGTTAAAGATAAAAAAAAAGCTACATGGATGCTAAAAATTATTGACAAATATTTTCTTGTAAAATGTGCAGTTTAGTCTGTAACACAAATGTTTTAGTTTTAGTTTTAGTTGATTTTTAATTTGGTCACTGGTCACTAAACCAATAAAGTGTATATCCGTTTTGCAAATTAATGAATGAATCATTGAGCTTTTGTTTTTTGCTTGTGTTCTTTTTCAGTTCTACAAACATGTTGTCCAGAGCGTGGAGAAATTCATTCAAAAGGTCAGTGCTTGTCTTGCACTTGTTTGTATTCCTGCTCAAATTATGTCGAACCAAAAAAATAGTTAAACCACTCTATTAAATAAAAATCTGCAGACCTAAATTGCTAAATTTGGAATCTTTTACTTGTATGTCTTCAGTGTAAACCCGAGTACAAAGTCCCTGGTCTGTATGTCATCGATTCAATTGTGCGGCAGTCTCGTCACCAGTTTGGTCAAGAGAAAGATGTTTTTGCTCCACGGTTTAGCAAGAACATCATTAGCACGTTTCAGAACCTCTACCGCTGCCCTACTGATGACAAGGTACATTTCTCTCTCATTTCCCCATGATTATTAAATTAACCAAGAGTCTTGATAACATTTTGTGTTTGCATTGCAGAGCAAGATTGTCAGAGTGCTAAATCTTTGGCAGAAGAACAGTGTCTTTAAAAGCGACATCATCCAGCCTCTTCTGGATATGGCAGCAGGACTCCCTCCCCCTAGCGTTACACCGATCTCTGCCAGCAGTGCTGTACCCATCAACAGCACTACTCCTGGTAACATCTACGTATTGTCTATCATATAGCACAGTGCATTGCAGTGGCAACCTCTGGTAGAGCCTGTCCTAATCGTTGTATTGGCTCTAAAACGTATTCATTTAGAAGATTTTTCCAAAGTGAAAAGTTAAAGTTAAAATGATCACAAGCAATTTGTCATGAAAGCATTTGCTGTGTTTTTGTTATGGCTTGTTTCAGAAGGAGATTTGCTAAAACACTTCAGCGTATGGACATATTCAGTATGGACTATGGATATTTTCTAATGATTCTGCATTCAAGATCATATTTTATCAGCATGTTTGTTCTCTGGGATCTAACCCATGACCTGTCTGCTTATAACACAATGCTTACAGGAACACTTGCTATTTTAAGTTAATTTCCTGATCTCAATTGGGAAAATTGATTTTGACCAATATTTTTAATATCTGCATGTAAAAATGTTACAAATGTATGTTCAATTAGGATTATTAACAAACTTTGTTTTACACTTTGACTGCTAAGGTCACATTTATAACACAGTAGTGTCTTGTATATTTTCTTAAGGAACTCCTGCAACTCCAGCCACCCCAGCCAACATAGTGCAGAGTCTCCCAGACTGGGCATCTCAAATCTCCAACACGGACACAGTAGCTGCTGTAGCCCAGATCTTACAGAGTCCCCAGGGCCAGCAGGTCAGATCTCTCATCTGCTTCAACAGCGCCGTGTGCTCTCTGCACCGCTGTATGGTCCGTTTTGTGACTGGTGTGTGTCTTGTAGTTGCAGCAACTGGTGCAGAGCCTGCAGATGCAGCAGCAGAAGCCTCAACCCTCTCTGCTGCAGGCGCTGGATGCCGGGCTGGTGGTGCAACTGCAGGCGCTGACTGCGCAGCTTACCGCAGCCGCTGCAGCAAACACACTTAACCCACTGGATCAAAGAGTCTCCTCTTTTAACAAGGTCAGACACTTGGTTTTTATGAAAAGAATAACTCTTAGACTTCAGGGTAAAGCTTTTTATATATGTACCTCATTATTATAGTGTTGCCCTTCTTTGCCCTTATTTTTTACTCTTGTTCTGTTTTTGCAGAAGATTTTGGGTCAGTTTGATTTTGGCAACGAGGCAGAGCACAGTGAAGATTCAAAAAAAGATGCTACGTCTCAATTGTATGTATTTCTTTTCACAAACTGGATGAACTGGTGCATCAGTTACGATGTTATTGGACAGTGAAATGTTTACTGCTGAAGGCCTAAATGTGATGATGCTTTTAAAGAGCCCAACAAGGCTCTTTTGACTTTTTCCACTTTAGTTAGTGAGTAATGTTGCTGTAAGAGCAAAAAAACACAAAGCATGCAGAAAAAGAGGTTGTGGCCTTGTTGGGCTGCTTTAGTCCATTAAAACTCATGCCATCATGGCACTGTTACTGATTATGTAAAAAAAATATTCGTATGAATGGAAAGTATGACAATCTTTGCCACATTTTCTGGGACACATAAAAGGAATAATTTACCCAAAAATGTAAATTTATTAATTTTCTCACCCTTATGTCATTCTAAACCTGCATGATTTTTGTCCGTCTGCACAACACAAATAAGATATTTTGAAAAACGTAAGTAACCAAACACTATTAACCCCTATTGACTTTCATTGTATAAACTCAATACCACAGACACATTTCATAAAATATCTTCTTTTGTGTTTGACAGTCATATGTCATTCTGCCACATTTTAACGCTAATATGGAAATTTTACATTGATATGGGATGTTAAAGTAAATGGGCATTAAAGGAATAGTTCACCCAAAAATTTAAATAATTTCTTCACTTACCTCATGCCATCCAATATGTATATGACTCTCTTTCATCAACTGAACAACAAAAATTTTGTATCTCTGATTCCTTGAAGGTAAATTGATGTGTATGAGAATATAAGGTATACTACCTCTTATCAGGGCAATTTCTGTTGTGCACTAATGTTTCTTGTTGTTCATTGAGTCTCTTCTTTTTGTTTTGATTTTCTTTGTTTGTGTCTTCACTACACTGTAGGCCTGTGGTGTCTGAATCAATCAACAGCTCAATATTCCATCAGCTGGCCGAACAGCTTCAGCAGCAGAACCTTGAGCACTTTCAGAAGCAACTGCTGGAGCACCAGCAGCATCAACAGAAGGTACAAGATGATCTGGAGGATGAAAATATTCACGTTGGTTGGTTCATAGATTTATATTTATTCCTCGATTGACAATTTAATTTCTGACAGTCCATGGAGAGCCAGGACACTATCTTTGGGTCTGATAATTCTGCTGCTCCAGGTCAGAACAGTGCCCCACCACAGCACCCAGAACAAGAAGCAAAACTGGATGACTCTATCGATAACCAACAACAGGCAAGATGAGATATAAATAAGTTCTTAGGAGGAAACGCTTATTAAGTCATGTAATTGCATTAGTTTACCATTTGTAAATGTTGCAGGATATGGATATTGATGAAGGACAGGATACTGTAGAAGAGGAACTTTTCGAGTCTGAGGAGAAAAAAACCAACAGCACCCGTTCGAGAACACGTTCAAGATCCCGCTCCAGGTTGAAGTTGTGAAATTTTGTTTAATATATACATGGGTAGAAGCACAATACAGAGCTTTTATGTAAAACTCTGTATCCCCAGGTCACCCAAGAGAAGGAGGTCAAGGTCACGCTCGGGCTCGAGGAAGCGTAAACACAGGAAGCGTTCGCGGTCTCGGTCAAGAGATAGAAAAAGGAAGTCTTCCCGTTCTTATTCCAGTGAGCGACGGGCACGGGAAAGAGAAAAGGAACGACAGAAAAAGGGGCTTCCTCCCATCCGCTCAAAGTTTCTTAGTGGTAAGTTTTAAAATCCTTGTTTTTATGGGGAAATTATAAGGTAATTGTGTTGGAAATGTTTTTTTGAAACATGCCAGCTGTGTGAACATGTCAATGACATTTTTGCTTTTTCTTGTTTTTTAGTTTGCAGTACTACTCTGTGGGTGGGACAAGTGGACAAGAAGGCCACCCAACAAGATCTTACTAACCTTTTTGAAGAATTTGGACAGATTGAATCCATCAATGTGAGTTGAATCTCAAGAATGTGCACTTGCAAACTTCAATTTTTTAATAATTATTACATCTAAACTGGTTTGTGAATAATCCCAGTTGAAGTGTCATTTAAAATTCCCTAAAATGTAAATCTCTTTAGTACACATCAGTAAATCTTCAGGTGTTTGTTGTGCTTGGATTTTTTTTTGTGTCTTATTTGGACATTTAGGGTCAGTTTTCTAGACAAGCCTTAGATGAAGTCAGGACTTCATCATAATCAAATTGTTACCCTGGTGTAATAATGCTTTAACTCTTTCTTTTTTTTCAGATGATTCCTCCCAGAGGATGTGCTTACATCTGTATGGTCCATCGACAGGATGCGTACCGCGCATTACAAAAACTGAGCACTGGTTCCTACAAAATTGGCTCGAAGGTCATTAAAGTAAGTAGATAAATATTTGTTTGCTGATTAATAAATCCTTTAATTTATTTTGCACAGCAGTATTTCTTGCGTCAAAATACATAATATTGTGTGGAGTGTGTCTGACAAAAACCCTGTGTGCAGATCGCCTGGGCATTAAATAAAGGTGTGAAACAGGAGTATAAACAGTTCTGGGATGTTGATCTTGGGGTCAGTTATATACCATGGGAGAAAGTCAAACTAGATGATCTGGATGACTTTGCAGAAGGAGGCATGATTGACCAGGAAACGGTCAACAGTGGTAAGAACAGTTTTCCTATTATAAGATCTGAAGTTTCAGAAACATATGTAAACAATACATACATATTTATGTAACTTTTGTAATTAGAAAAGTGCTGTGTACAGAGCTCTAACATCTCATTCTTAACCATGTTTTTATTTCTCTACAGAATGGGAAGCTCAGAAGAATGCTGAGCCAGCCAAAGAGAGTCAGAGTCAGTCTCTCACAGCTGAAACCAGTACAGCCAACAGTGCACCCAGCGAGGCCTTTATACAGCCTGTTACCATGATGCCTGTGCCGGTATGAAGCCAATTAGCGATAGTGTGATGACACAACAAACATTAGTTATTCCACTGTGTGCTTGCTTGTGTTCTAGTTTTTCATGCTGGGCCCTTTGTGCTCCTCTTACATGTTGCTGTTGGAGCAGGTCCATTTAGTATATTTTTTATCAGTATATGTGTTTCCCTGGATCAAACCTATAACCTTAGTGCTGTTCATGCAGTGAAAATAGCATATTGAAAAGTGGAATACTTAAATGCATATAGGGTATTAATTGTATATGCATATTAATTGTTTTTATGAAGTTTTAAAGATAGATAAATATTTATTTTTATATAAATATTTTGCTTAATTTTTTTTTTTTTTTTTTTCTTGTTTAATTTAATTTAGATTCCAGTGCCACAGACAGTCCCTGCTGTTGGCCTTGTGCCCTCATCATTTCCTGTTACCATGGCAATGCCACCACCAGGATTTGGTCACCCTCCTCCCTTTTTAAGGGCAGGATTTAATGCATCGCAGCCTCCCCCTGGTACGTGGTTTCTTCATTAACATTAAACTCAGAATTATGCAAAAGTTTTGGTGGGTTTTTTGATAAACAATACTCTTTCATTTTCCAAGGTTTCATGGACACACCAGGAATTGCACCGGCAGCGGTTGGAACAGGTCTCGCTTCTGCCCAGACATGTATGTGAAAAACACCCTCTAAGTTAACAACCGTGCCATTATTTTTTGATGATGTTTTAGTAAAAGATACCTCCAATTTTAGCCCCTAAACAGGCATTTTTGCATCTGTTACTTTACAGCTTTAATGCAGCCTTCAATGCCAACAGCTCAAGAGGGCAACAAGGATTCTCCATTTGGATCCATGATTCCTCCCACTGGTACTATTCCTGGTAGTTTTATTCCATCAGCAATGCCTGGGGCAGGAGTCTTTAACCCTGTGCGAGCACAGTCACAGCAGAGCACTGACAAACCATCTCAGTCTGCAGAAGCTTTAGAGACTACTTCAGAAATAACACTACATGGTAAATTTTAAAGTTTTATTTGCTCTATGATACGGTTTTGCCTCTTTTACTAAGGATAGTAATCTTTCAAATGGCATTAATAAATGATTGCTGAATTGTGTTTGCATATATGTGAATGTACATGTACGACGTTTTCATATTCAAGGATGCGATAGAGATACGTTCAGATATCTGTGCCATTTAAAGTTGGTGTTACCTTTCCTGGTAGCTAGCTATAATCATATCAACCTTAACTTAGACTTACTGTAACGTTTTGATCTGCCATGACAACAGTTCACCGGACATTGAGAAGTCGACTTGTGGTCTGATATTTCAAAATCCAACAATTCTGAAATTTACCTAGAAGCATTTTCATTAATGTACTTGATCAGAGCATGTTTTCAGCCTGACACTGTAAGCTTGTTGTTATTTTGCATAAACTTAAATATATATATTTTTTTACATTTTCTAGGAATGCAGAATGCAATGCGTAGTGGAATTGGTTTGCTGGGCATGCATCCCTCTGCGTCTCTAACCCATCCTCTCTCTGGCCAGCGGATGGCAGGTCTTATTCCCCTGGACCTGCGGCCCAATCTGCTTCAGGGAGCCGGAGGCCGCTTCCCACTTCTAATGCAACAGGGCCTAGCGCATCAGGCCAATAACCTCCTGGATGGAGTGCCCCGTGCCCGTGTTCCTTTACCACAAATGGAGCAGTTTAATCGCACTGAGGCTTCTTTCGCAAGAGCACCTAACCCTTCATTCACTGGATCTGAAAGTCTGCCCAAAGGCAATAACGAGACGAGGCCTAGGTCAGAAGTAGGTGCCCAACAGGAAGGAGATCAGGACTATCGCTTTCCGCCACCAGAGAAACAGAGCACAGGGTTATTAAAGACTCCTCCTTTGGAGATGCGCACTGAACCCGTCCCTACCCGACCGCCTTTACTTGAAAGACCTCAGAGAGCACTTTTGCAAGCAGAGGGCCGAGATGGTAGAAGAGAGAATATGTCGGGTGGTTTCAGAGCGGAAAGTCGCTGGGGTCCACCCAGGGGGGACTTTGATGAGCGAGACAATAGAGGGATGCCTGGCGCTCCAAAAGGTTTCCAAGAGGAGCGTTCCAACCCTAATTTTCAGAGTCGTTTTGAGAGCCGCGGTGGTTCATCAGGACCTACTTGGAATCGTGGAGCTGGAGCTTCTTTCACCGCCAACATGCACCAGGACTACGATGATCGTCGCAGACCTTGGGAAAGGCAGAAGGACCGCGATGACAGGGACGTGGATTTCCGAGGCGATTTGAACGGTAATCGTCACAGCCGGGAACGAGACCGCGAAAGAGAGAGAGACAGGAACCGCGAACGTGGCAGAGAACGTAATCGTGAGAGAGACTGTGAAAGGGAAAGCGAGAAGGACAAGGAGCGGGAGAGGGACCGTTGGACTCCCCTTTCTTCACAATCTCAGCCTCTCTTGCCTCTTCCTCAACCTCCAAAGTCCCAACTGCTTCTCCCTCTGCCTACCCCACTGCCTCACCAACCTAAAGCCCAAGGACAAATGCAAACAGACTCATCATCTGCGACGCCAACGTTGCAGCATCAGCCTCAAGCAGAACAGCAACCAACAGAACCAGAGGTTGAAGATCAAACAGACTTGAAGCCAGAGACACAACCCAAGTCTCCTAGTGCTTCTGAAGAGACACCAAGCAGCCAGGAGCAGGAAGAAGCCTCCTGCTTCAATGGACCGGATACAGGCTCAGAGCCCCCATTGAACATGGAATCTTTGTCCCAGACTACTACAGAGCTCTCTCCTAGCCCCACGCCGTCCCTCACCTCAACACCCACCTGCTTTCCAAATGAGCCTCAAAAAGAAGAGACGTCCCCAGAAATGTCTGTTTCCTCTACTGTGGATGCAGACACGGAACAGACTGGGCCAAAGGTGGAAGCTGAGACTGAACCTGAACTAGAGAAAACTGACACTGAGGAAGCATAATCATCACTCAGTAGGTAAAGATCATTTTGTATAGTTGTCACCTCTGTGATCATTTCGAAAGCTCCCGCAGGACCCACTCGTTTATTAGATTAAAACACCTTAACAAATCATTTTTACTTCTCAAGTTTCAATAATATGTGCGCTATAGGTGGCTCACACTAGAGGATCTCAATGGTAGGTGAGATTTTAACATTTTACTTTATTCCCTGTTTTTAGTTTTTAATGCAACCCCATTGTTTTAAAGTAGGCATTTTTTTCTTTCTCGCCAAAATGTCATGCAGCATAATTGTAAATGCAGGGGAAGAGAGGTTTGACCTTCCTATGGAAGAGTTTAAGGATTCTGGCTGTCTCCTGATTGATTGCAGAATACTTGAAAACTGCACTGGCTTGTTTTGTCTTTGATTTTCAAAATAGCAGCTGCAAAGTTGGAAATGAATGCCATTGTGGTGTCCAATGCTTCTTGTCTTTAAAGCAAAATATACATACATCAGAAACAGTGAGAAGAGTAAAGCGTTTAAGTTGCTTTGAAAAGGAACTTTTAAAAAATTAAACTATGATGTATTATCTCAATATTAAATGTCTGTGATTTTTCTTCATCATATTACCATGGATCTGCAAAACCTCAAGACAGAAAAGGCTAAAACAGAAAAATGAATGTTGGGTGCAATCTGTTGTAGTTTCAAATAAACATGCTTTGTTTGTTAAAATGTTTTAGGACTGTATTTTCTGTGAAGAAGAACCACTTGAACAAGCATTAAAGGCATGAGGCAAATGATAATGTCCCCTTAAAACAGTTTTGGTCGTCAAGTGATGTAAACTTTGGGTGGTAACCAGACTTTCAACATGTCTTTGAGGTCTACGTTAAGAAGATCTCTCTTCTTATTCACTGTCAAGTACTGCACCTTTGCATGCCATAGAGAAATGTGTCAAAAAAACGTCACATACACGTCTAATGCTTTGAAGTTCTGTATAAATTTAGAAAGATATAAAACCATGAATACACAACACCTCTTTCTACCTGTAACAATGCTACCCGATTCGTTTTATGCATGTCGGTTTTTCAGTCTCTATTAAAAAGATTTTCAAATTAGTCTTAAACTCTGCATTATTTCAAATAACTCTTAACTACTCTGTATTTTGGTTGGAACAGTCACCAAGTAAATTACCTGATATGAAGTCATTTTCTCTCTTGGTGCAAAATGTGTGTAGGTGCACTGTGTTCTTTTCAATAATTTAATTCTAGAATTTTATTGTACATATACTGGCTGTTTGACATACTGGCTGTGGACCGCTAGTTCATACAAGTTTTTTGCCGTCACCACAAGTGTAGCTAATAATTGTCCACAATGGACTTTATAAATAAATAAAGTTGGAAGGTCGATGTTTGTAAATTTAGGAACGGTCTCTAAAGGGATAATATACACATTCTTCAACTTTATTAGCATTTTAACTAATTTATTTGAATAAATATCAAAAATCTAAAAAATATGCTTTATAGCTGACAATCACATAAACACTGTACAGTTGGTTTTGTGTCTGTTTGTTGACTGCTAGTCATTCCATTTAAATGTTGTCAAAAGGAGAAATGTGTAGATTTAGAGACTGTCCCTAAATTCACAACTATGGAATGGTTCATTACTGATGAGCTATTTTAGCTTAAGCGAATATGCTTTTGCTATGTACAAACAAAACAACATGTTCTATCGAGTAAACATAAGTTGTAATCACAAACAACATGTCGAGATCACAAGAAAACAATTCAAGAAAAAATTAACAATGGATGGCCGCTTAAGACTTTCGTATATTTGCAACAGCAATAGGAGTAAGATTTTTTTAAATAAAATGTAGCAAAAATGTGGTCCGCTCGTAACCACAACACATCTGCTGGTATTGCCGTAGCAGCGAGGCGATGGCGCTTGGTGTCATCTAACCCATGTATGTTTGAGCCTGAATCTGATGAGGTATCAGACACAAATTAACAATTGGAGTGCCCTGTATCAAAATGGTAAGAATTCAAATATTATGACTTTTAATAGTTTTACTTACTATTTCATCTGTTACAAATTAGTATGTACAATACTTCAGTCAGTTTAACAAATGCGTGTAATGTACAAGTCATAGCGAAATAAAATTAAATATAATACTTACCGTTTGCGATATTTTGGCTGGATTCAAAATATTTGGCACTGCGCAATCTTTCAGAATAGATTTTTTTTATTAAAGCTAGCATTGTATTTTGCCTTGTTCAGAAAACATGAGTTGGTAAAAATGCACTGAACATGCACATAATTCCGGATCAATGTGGGTTGGACATTCTGTAAAAAATTAACCGTAAATTAAATAAATTTTTCCTTTCCTCTGGATCCTTTGGAAGTTTGTGCAAAGATGTTCGTTTCGAAATAACCAGAGACAACACAGCAGTTGGCTGAAATCTTACTGCTCTTACAACTTGGTAAATGCCGACTGTCTTCCTCAAAGTTGCATCTATTGTCTTGCACGCTGACAAAGAGCACATGTTGTGGATGACGTTTCGTACATGCTCAGTGTGGTGCTCTGTCAAGCGAGGGTTGTTTTTGCACGTGGCACCAGTGGGTGGAGCCATCGAAGCCATGACTTTTTTTGTGTTGCTTCGGGGCTGATCGCATGCAAATTAATCGTCATCTTTGACATCACAAATCCAGCCACTGCTCGTTCGCCTTTTTCAGGAGAACAACCGAATAAATGCCTTAGTTATTGATAACGAGGACGTTTTGAGCTATATAACTTGCAAGTCTATTTTTAAAAGGTCTTAAAAATGTAATTACTTTAACCATTGAAAACTGTAATTCCCGTTGCACGTTTTGCTAAAATAAATAGTATATTTTAATAAAAAAATTATAAATATATATTTTTTATATGTGGAAAAATGCCTGTATCGGTAATGAGAGTCAAGAAGGTACACAGTGTGTACATAGTGTGACAAGAGAATATTAAGTTGTTAACTACAGGACTAAAAGTAAATCTTTTTTACCTGGTAGGCGTTTACCTGACAGATGTTTCTTCACACAAAATCAAACTTATTGTAAATATCTATGTGTGTGTGTAAACAGTCCATAAAAATGTTACGGAGCATGAGAACATCAGTCATGGACACTTTTTTTTCACAACTTCATCACTTTTATGGTACGGGAATATTCGGTCAATTACTTTTTTGTCATTTCGTGTTATCTGAGAACATCTAGTAGAATGTCCAATTTTTTTAAATATTTTAATTTTACTCTGTTTAAATTACAACATAAAATGCATTCAGACAAATCAGGTAGGGGTTATGAGATTTTCAGCAGAAAAAGCAATAAAATACAAAAAAAAAAATGATTACCATGTTAAAATGATTCTTTGTGCGAGGTAGAGAACACAATTATGGTATTAATAATTATGATACATTTTTTGTGTTATCGGATTGTTTTATAATTAAAATCTTTAATGCCATGACGTTTCAGTGGTTTTGTGAGAATGACCCACTTCTTATATTGACACATTTCTGCATGAAACTTAAAATGTGGGAGGACAGATAGGACATTTAGGAATGATGCACAAGTTTTTACTATCAGGAGGAAGTTCTGCGAAAAGCTAATTTGTATCAGAAGTTTGCTGTCCATTAGACACACTTTTTTTTGTAATGATTGTAATGCTTTTACCCCCATGAGGAACTTGTTTTATTGTGTTACTGCATTTAGAAAAGTTTTTAATAAAGTAAATGTAAATGTAGAAAAACTGTTTTAGAAAACAAATATCAGTTTTTTTTATTTCTACTTTTCAATAAATAAACATGCCTCTAGTTATAAACTTGGCCTAGAAAGAAAAAGAAGGAAATAGAGATGTGTGACATTAGAAACCAAACGTTTGCTTAATTGGCAGAAATGCTTAAGGACGTGTAAAATAATAAAAAACGATTTTAAATGTGCAAACTGGTACTTGATACAACTAGAAAACCTTTTGGAAGTGGAATTTAGTTTCAAAGCTTTTTAGTTCTAACAGCTATAGTGAATACATTTAGGCATTTGCATTTAGGCATTTAGCTGATGCTTTTATCCAAAGCGACTTACAAATATTAGAATGCAATTTTTACTGTTAAAAAAGCGACAAGCAGAATTAATAGAGATCTCATGTTTCACACATAGTTTCCCATGCGCACTAATCACTTACATAATGCGGCGATGTCAGTAAACATTTGTTAGGTTAATTACACGTTACTCATTGAGACATATGCTCTGACCATGGGTGCTGGAGTTTGGGCTACACTCATGTCTAAAATTAGCTGAATGTGCAAAAAACTCTCAGTGACTTTGTCCATGCTTCTATTTTGGATGGACTACAACAGCAAGCATTAACATTTCCCACGTGACCCCTCAGTGTTTTTCGCATTGAATATTCTTAAGGAAAAAAGAGATTCAATTAGTCAAACTTGCAATGACCTACATTATGGTTTTGGGATAGTAGGCAGAAGTGTGTTAGGAGTGTGCTGCATACTTTATAAACATTGCCAGTTTCTTCTCAAAGGTCATTCTGCGATCTGATTCGTTCTATGCAGGAGTATCAACACGAGCATTGATCTGAAATTGCCTTCTATATGCCATATGAAATTATGTCCAAGACTTCAGTATAGTGTTTTGCTTTTGCTGAGATTTCTCGGTATGCAACGGATGGATGCTGTTCTATCACATGAGCTCATAAATAAATTTGAATGAATAAATTCAAAATACTGGAAAGCTATGAATCAAATAGCTCTGTTTAAGTGTCATTGATAAATACCAATAAATGAGTTCCTCAAGTAAATGGTAACTACATTTAATTAATGCATTCAAGAATGTTTGGAGCTTTTACTGTAATTTTAAAAATGTGATAAAAATTTGTTAGTTGGAATGGATAAAACAATATAATGCATTCTTACATTCCTGTAGAGAATTAAAAAAATACCAAATATTTAACCTTTTGTTGAAGTTTAACAATTTTAAATATTGTTGTGAAATGAATATTTATTTCCAATACATGCCAGCCACAATTATTTAAAAAATAAAATACTTAATGCAACCTTTATTTTTAGTATTTGATAAAATCCATAACGCAATCTATACAGCCAAGATATTCAGGACCTTCTGTAAAAAAAATCCTCCCACAAAATTAAAGATCCAATGGTGGGCAAAAATAAGTTTGCCAAAAAAAAAAAAAATCTAGTGTCATCTGACCACAGAATCATGCACTGTTTAAAGTTCTATAGTTTCAGGCAACTGAATATCTGAATTTTTTTCTGGATGGGTGCAGAGGATTTTTTCCCCTTGAAACCCTTTAGACAACCTGATGTGTGATTTAGGTGCTGTTTGATTTTGGCTTTCTGACCCAAAGACTAATTTCTCCAGCTGTGGTCCTTTTTAAGGCACACTATATCTTAGCTGTCCATTAGGATGATATAGACACATCATCTTTCAGGCAGATTTGTAACTTCGACTAATTGATGAAAATGTTTTAGCTATTTCTTACAGACACTTTCTATTTTGTGAAGATAAACAATCTTTTGATGCACATCACAATTGCACTCTTTGGGTTTCTCATAATAAAGTTATGCCTGGGCAATTTCATGTTCCTAAGAAAAATGTTTTCTAATAATTTCTAATAAAAATGTAAAATAATTTTTAGGGGTGTTAATAATTATGGCATGTTTTGTACAAACCTATTTTAACTTATTTTATTGAAACTCATTAAAACTTACTTATTAAGTTATTAAAACTTATTTATTTACATGTATTTTATCAGTGTTTCCCCACTTCAAATTGTTTTACTGCAATAAAAATGTTAGATTTTTTTTGTTTAATAAAAGATCAGTAGAATGAACTATCCAGATGTATTTGCACAGCTGCTTTTTCTCATACAATATTCACTGTATTGCAATTTGGGACAAAGATTTAAATCTCTGATTCTTTGCTGTATTTGATAGCTCTGTGAACCATTTGAAGGAAAAGTAAAAAAAAGCTAGTTTAGAGGAGTGGTTTTGTGTGTTTACAGTCTTAAACATGTTTTAGGAAATGTGTCTTTGCATTTGACAAAAACTGTAACTACTGTAACACCCCATGGCCCACACTTTCATGTCTCAGTAAGGTATAACCACAACCATGGCAAGGTTCACTGCCCTGTGCAATGACATTGAGACATTTGATTTGTCCTAAGCGAATCAAATATGTGACATTTTAACTAATTTTATTGACTAACCAATCACTTAAGTAGATAATTTAGATGTATTTAGTTGAATATGCCTCTAAACACAGTACAGACCTGATGATTCTAGCACATCTTAGCCAGTAGAGGTCAGACTGACTCTACTGTATAACCTTGGAGGTTTTCTAACACTAGTTATGCTAAATCATTTTTGCCAAGCAATCTTTAACTACTGTTGTATTCACATTCATGATATTTTGCTGGACGGAAAATAACCTAAGCTTTTATTTAAAGTGTTTATTGCTTATGATCTGACCAAACCCTTCTTTATATTAATGCATTTGGCAAACACTTGATCTAAAGCGATTTACAGTGCAGCTTTATACATTTAATCAGTATGTGTGTGTCGGACGTCCGACTGCTAATATAATGCTTTACCAGTTGAGCTACAGGAACAGGTTCTATAGACAAAAGTCAGATGTAGTGACATGCTTGTATTTTCACTATATGTGTGAAACTTTGGTCCTGGAAGTAGGAAATTGGTGCAGGTTGGCTTAATTTTTTGTGTAATTGGGTTTTTCGTTTTATTTCGACTGAACTGCAGTCAGTGTTTTTAAAGTTGAGTACTTTAAAATAAAATGACTGAAATGAGACTTTTAAAAGCTCTTTTAAAGGCTTGAAGATTAACCAGATTATTATTTATGCTGTTGCAGGTATATGACTGCATTTACTTAGATTTTTGCACATGACATCTTTACTTGGACATTTGCTTGAGAAAAGCAAAATTCTTAATCAACTATACTCCTATATGTTATTTCTAAATGCTGCATCATGCATGCTTACTTCAGTTGACTTATGAGGTCATTTATAATTTTCAGTCGAAGTAATGCATGTTTCCATGACAGACAGTTGTTATAAGGTTTTATAGGACAACTCTTGTTTTCCATCACAGTGCGTAGTGACTAATGCGCTGCCTCAGGCTTTGACACCTGGTTTTGTGCTTTGAGACAACAGTCACAATCTCTGAGGAACCAAAAGACACGGAGTTGGAAAAAGCTGTTAATAAACAGATGTACCTGATTTTTAAACCTTGGGCTGAGTTTGATATCCTGTTTGAGGCCAAACTCCTTTATTAACAGCATATGTTCTTAAGATTGGAAAACTCAAGGAATGTTGCTGTGAGATCATACATGAGATCATAAACATTAAAAATATTTGCCACACACTAGTGACTGATGATATGGCTTTTAGTGGCTAATATTAATATCTACAGTGCAGGGTGGCGCCCCATGATTTGTCTAATCTTGAAAACTTGATCCCAATGATTATTATATATTGTGTAAGACTGCACATCTATGATCTTTTCATTGCTGTCTAAGCCCAGCAGCATCCACAAGTAAAACCCAGTATTTGGACAGCATCTCTGTGACTCTTTAATAATTTAGTAGTACTCTCCCTTGTGGTTGCTCCTATCTGATCTGTCAGTTTCTCACATAATTAGTTGCCCGCTTAGGCTGATCAATTATTCATAATCATGTTTATTAATGACCGCAAGCATGACCGCAAGCTTCCGTTTATAACAAGGTCCTGGATATAGATATTTTTAAAACATGACAAAAGAATGAACATTTCTTTCTGTCTGTGACTGAATATGACCTTGGGTCTGTTGGGAGATCACGCTGTCTGGAATGTATAAATACAATAGCCAGCAGCCCTGGTTTTGCTAAAAATTTGCATTTAACCTGCAAATTTATACCATAGAGTAAGCTCTACACCAAATGGTCTAAGATCACACAAACACCATTATTCATGCCATTCTTTTTGCTCTTTTCTTTCTTGAAAGCTTATTAACGTAAAGCGCTCTGCATGAACAATGCACTGCTTCACACCAATTTTTACATGTGAATTAAATGAACGCTCTGATATCTTAACATACGCTTGATATACTTAAGCAGAGGTGCATGTGCTCTTAGGACCTAATAATAACGTCTCTGCGCTGATTCTTTTATTGACCAGGAAAGGTGTTGGAAGGATCCATGCATGCATAATCAGGTTCTGAAGCTTTGCGCGTACAAAGACAAGGGACATTAAATGAAATGAAAATGAGAAACATACAACTTAAACTCTAATAAGAGCATGAGAGAATAAGCACTATTAACATTAGTATTTGTGCATAATAAGGCTCCAGAACACACAGAATAGTGTTTGTTAGAGTGTTTTGCTGAAAGATTTAAAAAAATCCAATTAAATACAAATAAAAAATACTTTACAGCATTTAATAATCTTGGTTAATGTTCCATTCTACATATAATAATAATATTTATCAAATTTTTAATTAAAATCGGTATATTATGAACAAACAGATTAACAATAAACATCTACAGTGAAAATAAACGTTATGCGATGTTTGGCCTTCAACTACTATAAAATACTTTGCCGGGACTTTGCAGCATGAAAACCAGCTGTTTTCACAAATCATGTGAAGTAAATTTTGCACTTGCATGTCTGTGTGATACAGTATATCAGCCTGTACATTTTAAATATCGGCTCTGCTGATTTGTCTGTTGTGCGTCGTTCAAAATCGGTTGGTTTTTTCTGCTGTAAAAGAACAACATCATTATTTTAGGTCTTTTATTTATTTAAGATGACCGACAAAGGAATCTCTGGAATAGAATACAAGTCAACTACTTACTAGCCAGCCAGTATGCACACAGTCTACAATAAAGTAACTGGTTCTGTTCATTCATAATATAGAGTGGAAGTGTGGGAAGATGGAAAAAATCACATTAAGACCATTGAATTGTAGGATACAGTAAACTCTGTGATATAGTGCTTATTTTGAAAATTGTCATATTTATTGTAGTAATAGTATAAATAGTTTTCTATTCTTTACACACACACACACACACACACACACACACAGACACACACACACACACAGACACAGACACAGACACACACACACACAGACACACAGAATTTAGTTTATTAAAAATTTAGTTTTTTAAATAATTAATTAAAAAATATGTTTTTATTTAGTATTGCCCTGAACTATTTCATCTAACAAATGTTAACAGATAGTCCACAAGACACAATAATTGAGTCTTTTGTTTTCCTGAGGCATTAAACTGCTCACTGGACTTCAACATACTTGATCCCTTTCACACAGTGGCTATAATGTTGAGATGAATTTTTCACAAATTCACTCTTTTCACAACAAGAATAATTAAGACTTAAACACAGTGCAGAAGATTCAAACATTAACTGATGCTCAAAAAGGCAAAACAATACATTAAGCAGGGGTATGTAAACTTTTTTTAGAATTAGTCTATGCATGGTCACTTTCTTTGTTTTGTTTGACGTTTCAAAATTATGATGAAGTCAGAGAAGCTTTTCATAGTATAAGTGCTCATGTCCGCATGATTACAGCACGTTAAAATTTACGTATATTTGAAGAAATTGACTTTGCATACACGATTGCGTGGTGCGTGTGACCAACATGACGTCATTTTGGAGAGGGAGGAAGGCCTGATTTCGCGTGGCGGTGCACATGCAATTTTTTGTAACTGTGTGCTCGGTGATGCATCTGAAAACAAACAAGTAGATTTCTATATGGGAATAGTGATGAACGCTTTTAAAACACTGCTTCGTTAAGCGTAACATTGAAACCTCGAATCTCAGAATCTTGAGTGTTTCAGAGCACATATGAAACTAGACAAGTCTCATTATTTTAGCAAATGAGGCTTTGTTACGTCACACTCGTTTAAAATGTTTCGAAACCAGTGTCTACCACAGTTGTAAAATGATCTTGGGTCAGTTTTATTATGTAGATTTATTAAAACTGAAATCAATCAATCGTTTTTGTACCGAGTCATGGTCATTGGTCAGTGCTTGTCTAAGGATGTCTAGTTAATCAGCGAACAAACAAGACAATACCAGACATTTACATTTACATTCATTTATTTAGCAGATGCGCTTATCCAAATGAGAGAGCATTTAACAATTTGGCTGAGTTGTGGGTTACTTAGTCAATAATAAAAATTGGCATTGAACAGATTGTATCTAAGATTTAGTGTGTGCGTAATCACACTGTGCAATAAAAGGCACATTTGTGGAGTAGTCCAATGTCTATTGTTTGGGATCATTTCGAGAACTTTGAGAACAACCTTGTGTATTATTATCAGCAAATCACTTATCAATAACACCACATGGCTCTTATTTGCTGGATGTGCATACACATATGTAGTGAAGCTTTAACATCTGGTGTTGGCAGACAAGATGTGTAAAGTGCTTCACACTGATCTATTAATATTTCTAAATAAAAATCTTGGTATGTCACAAATGTGAGACATTGTGGTTTCATTTCATTTATCAATCTTTCATTTTTATGACTAAAATAATCTATAGGTTTTTACATTATCAAGCTTATGTACTTGTCAGACAGATGTTAACACACATTAAACACTATCTTTTAAATGACTAACAATGATGTGCACAAGGACACTTTATCCAGGATTGGAATATAGAGCAGTAGCTCGTCAATTGAGAACTCGTCAGTTTCTTGTTCGACACAGACAACATGTCATTTATAATTCGTCAATGCCTGTCTAAATCGTTGTTTCAGATCAACACGTACAAGTGACCACTAGGTGTCACCGTGGAAACGGTTGTCGGGTTGTTTAGAAGCATGATACAATATGACACATTGTAGTGTTTCACAAAGCCTCTCTCTGCCAACGATTACATATAAAACATGATAAATGAACATGTGGCTGGTTCCGCGTCTTTTATAACGTAAGAGACAGGCCACTTCAGATTGTAAAGATCATTTAAATTGATTGAAAAGCAAACTCTCTCTAACATTTAAGTAAAGCTAACACTAGTTCACATCATAAACAGATAAATAAAAGGAAGGAGATTACATTAAATAGAAAAAAAACACATTGCAGAGGTATTAAATAAAAATTACGTAACATTTTAAAGGTCATCATACATGCACTTTTTATTGATAATCATTTTTAATGTCACAATCAAATGTTTAAAATCACAAAGAAAATTGTTGAAATTTGCATTTATGAATAAAGTATTAAAAAATACATTTCCCTCTATATTTTAGATTATGATTACAGTGGGAGAAATAATAATATATCACTTCGTGTTAAGTCAGTATGTAGCCTAATTCAGATTTGTAAACAAAGAATTTTAAAAGGCAGAACAAAATTCTTTGACAAGAAAAGAAAAAAATTCAGTTGACTCAGAATTAAATTTACAGAAATTAAATCGTTTTCTTGACTGAAGCACATTTCTCATCATTTTATTAGTACACTTCGAATACGCAAATTTTAGACAGAAAATTGGATGAGAAGCTGAGGTGTAGAATGATGTCAGCAGATTTCTTGCTTTTTTTTGAGCACACGTGACGGACTGTTAGTTTTAAATGCTTATCTCTAATGCGTACCAAGTTTCTAGAAGTCCTTAAGGCTGAAATATTTATAATACAAGGGAAAAAACTTTCCTTTGATTTTAGTCTTAAGTCTGATTGGTACTCTCCAGCGCTTAACCTAATTGGGTATGGGAATTCTTCACTCTCATTGGTAGACTGTGCTGTCTGTCATTTTAGGGGCGTGACAAATGTTGCACGCTGTGTGAGAGAGTTTACTCGCTCACTTGATGTCTAGAGAGAAGTGGAATCAAAAATCTCTTCTCGATAAATCGCCTTGATTTCGATGACTATAAGTGTACTTACAAATATTACAGCCTCTTACTGGATCTAACTGGTAAGTTTTTGTTTCGTTAAGTTACGTGAAGATCATTGATTAAGGCAGCTTATCTTTCTGCTTGTTGTTCTGATGTGAACCGGACAGCTTAGTGGTTATTCAACACAATAACACACTTTAGACATGCTTTTAAAACATACGTTACTCATGCAAATGCTTAAGAAATGTGCGGTTTAAAACGCTGACGATTAACATCAGTGTTATTTAATATACAAAATATCAGGTTCTTTAAAGGTACAGGATATCTTACATAAACAAAAAAAGACGAGTATGTTTATGTTTAAGTACAAGCTGTTAACTTTATTCATAGCATAAAGGACAATGCCATGACTCGATCATCGAAAATAGTTTCTTCCTCGGTTCTTATCTGATAACAGATCTATATTAGGGAGAGACAGCGTGTTTATGACCAGGGGTAAAATGTCATGGAGAGGATTTGGGTTACAAACAACAAACACATTGCAGAGTCAATGAATCAAAATTAAGTCAAATTGTTCTTGTTCAATGCAACATTTAAATGAATGTCCAGCATTAGTGTCCAGGGATGTTGTAAACTGGAACAGCAGAGGTGTGTGGATCATGTTTTTAAAACTGTCATGTATTTACCAGATGCTTTATGTAAACTGAACCTGTGGTTTGGATGTTGGTTGTGAGTCGGTTTTATTTTTGGAATTTGTGAAAGCTTAAAAAGATCTCATGAGAGATGGACCATTCCCATGTAGTCATAATATAATTATGGATAATATAATTATGGGTCACCTTTTATTGAATGCATACAAGATAAAATAATTGGGAAGATTTGAGAGGAACACCACCGTAACAAAATGACTTGTGAGAGTAAAGCAACTACCAAACCCCATGATATCCACTTTATAACACTGTAGTGGTTGAATGAGGTTGTTTCACATTTGCAAGTACCAACATTTTTTTTTTGCCCTTAAATTGTATTAGAAAGTAAAGTGTAGACAGAAGATTGGGGTGAGATCGTTTGATCAGGATTTGACCCGGGTCAGACTCGGACCCAAGTCTCTGTGAGACATCAGCTCTTGTATATCCGTAGCATGTACCACAAGCCCACCACAACCACATTTAAAAAAAAATGAATTCTGCTTCCAGATCCTGGCCCAAATATAGGTTTTGGATAGTGTAAAACAATAGATGTATGCCTCTTATGTGTCGTAAGACTTCTGATTGGGCACTTATTAATTTAAAGATTATGCTCCTTTTTTCATGCTATTTTAAAATTCTTATGTGATATTGCACTTTCGACCATGTTGCTATAAGGGACACCTTGGTGCACTTCTGTGTTTCTGGCTAAAGCCAGTTATAAAAAGCAGATGAGCTAAGATGCTTGTTGAAAGTGTCTTAGAGGTAAAACCACTGTCTATGTTTACATGGACATCAGTAATATAACTATTTTATTATGATTAAGAAGTTGCTTTTAGAATATACTTTGAGAAGATTAATGCTACAAAATATATTTATTCTGTTTAATTCTCATTCATTTCATGTCTTTGGAGTTGCAGATAAAGGTTCAGTGTTAAGAGGTATTGTGGTTGTATATCTTCTGTAAAAATCGTTTGTACAGTATATAGACGGTTTCAACTGCAACGACAAAAACAACGATACTACCTGGCCCAAACTTAACTTCCACTAGCCATGAATACTGATGCTAGTAGTACTAGATAGGAGTAGGTTAGATTGAATTGTTTAATTACAATATTTTTGATGACTAGGAAAAATGGTAATTCAGGAACATGTTCTTTTTGGGTAAATAATATTACACCCATTAATTTAATGTATTGCATCATTGTAAGGCATGCATTTTTTTTATGCCAGAACTCTCTTGACTTCATTGTAACTGAACATGTAATGTGTAATAGTACACTGATTGTAGATTTTCAAGTAAAATTGATGATCAGTGTTTGTGCTTCTGTGGAAAACAGTAATCGATCTGTCTGGTCTGTGTCTTGCTGACATTTGTTAAGACAGCTGTTCTTTTAACACTAATCATAAAAGTCAACACAGCTGGGACAGGATGCCCTGTGATGCATCTCTAGGACAACCTCTATTGTTCTCAGTGATGGATGTGTCGAGTAAAGCTAAAAGCCACAGCATTTGACCTTTTCTATCACTATTCTTTTATTTAGATCCGTCACTATATTGACCTAACTTTTTTATTCTTCAGTAACTAAATTGATCATTTAAAATGGCGTAACTACAGTGACTGATTTTAGAAGTAACTCATTGCTGTTATGTAATAAAAATAAGTAATCATAGTGTTTTAAAATCATTTTGTCTGGAATGTGCACTATTTTCTATATAATTTACTCAGATTTTTGGGATGCAAATCCTATTTTCTTTTCCAGTGGACTTAATTGCACTGTTTATTCATTCATTCTTCAACCAATGTAAGCAATAACAGCATTGTTAAAGTTCACCCAAAATAAAATTATTTTATTATTTATTCATTTACTCACCTTCATGTCATGTCAAACCTGTAGGACTTTCTTGCTTCAGCAGAACACGGAAGAAGATATTTTGCAAAACGCTGGTTACCGGCACCCGTTCACTTTCATAGTATGGACACAAGGTACAATGGAAGTGAATGGGTGCCGGTAACCAGCGTTTTGCAAAATATCTTTTTTGTGTTCCACAATAGAAAGAGTCATATACAGGGTTTGAATGACATAAGGGTGAAAATATCTTGACATCATTTTTATTTTTGGGTGAACTATCCCTTTTAACACAGGGATGGCACATACAGTACATGTCACATACAAGCGTACACAAAATAGGGTGATACTTTGTGCAAAGCTGTCTTGTGCTAATGTTAAATATTAGGGATGCACTTAGCTTTTCCGATGAAAAGTAGATAAGCGGAACGCACATAGCGTGGAATACCGAGCGGAGCATCACGCCTAATTATATGAAAACGCAGCATTTTTGTGAAATATGTGGATGTATTTAGTAAGCACCATTTATTCCAACGTGACTTTCAAAGTTAACCATTTGTATTGTTTAAAGCCTTAAAATCCTGGAATGGCCTTAATGTTGTTTCACTGTGTTCACCGCATTTGTTGCATGATGTTATAACGTAACTCTTTTGAAGTGACCGGATAATGTTTTTAAAACCCTGTTCGGTAAACATGTTAATTCGTTACCGTATCAGTGATATATTTTTCTGCAGTTTGGAACCCTGCTGTTATGGTGTAACACTGACAAACACATCCAAAATAGTTTTTTGCTTTTGACGATAATCAGATCTGGCTTTGCACTTGTGGTGCTGACTTAAATTAGAAATAACAATTACAATGTGTTTCCGTGTGTTGTAGCAACAACTGCAAGGCACTTCGGTATCGGAATTGCATTTCGGTGCGTTTCTCCTGTTTTGAAACCTGAATTGTCTAAACTGGCTTTGTTCTCACTGACAGTCCCACTGGTTTGAAACCAGCTTCCTGCACTCTTAACCCGGATTAGTTGACATTACTAGAAAATTGCGTGGAAACCCGTTGCACTAAACAATTTGAGTTTTTACACGGGATGAAACTAAACAGGTTAAGTTGTATGAACATAGAATTTTAAGCGGTGCAGTAGACAAATCAAGTTTACATTAGTAGTCTTTACTGAAATTCATTAGTTCACATTATTAATGTTTTTGAGCATACGTTTTACAAAATAACTATTAAGTTAAACAAATTATTTTAAGTAGAAATAAATGTTATATTTAAGTAATGTCTTATAATTTAAATTATACTACTTGGACTGAATTAATAAATAAAATCTCAAAGAAATTAAACAACATTTCAATTTTTTATTTTTATTATTATTGTTGACAAAAACAGGTAACACTGCAATGTACTCAACCTCTTAAACTTGCCGAACGTTTTGCATGTTAACAATTGTAAATTGTTTAGAGGAACATACATTATTCAACAATATGCAGACAAGCATTAAACTGGATGAAAATAAAGTGAAAAGACAACACATGCACACATTCCCGCACAAACTGTTGACAACTTTTGAGTTGACAACTGTTAACTTATATCGTATCGTATCAATAGAGCAACAATATGCAGTTTTAACATCCAGAACACTTCCACTGCATCTTCAAAAGCACCTGTGAAAACAGAGCAGAAGAAAACTTTTAGATTAGCAAATCACTTGCAGATACAAATCCACTGTTCCTGAACATCTGCTAATGACTACATCTTTTAATCAGTTTAAGTTACTACTATAAACAAACAAACAAAAATATTAAGTTTCAAAAGAAACTTTATGAAATATTTTTGAACGGTTATCTTAATACACGACACATATGCTAGCGTTAGCGACAAGTATATGTATATGCATACACACGCTGTTATTTGAAAAAAAAAACTTATGCCAACGAAATACAAACGTTGTAGGTAAACTGTGAACATGTAGAAACACACTAGCTCATTTAACTGTTAAACTGTGAACAGACAGAAAAGAAAAAAAACTAGCATCGATCGTCACATTAACACTACATTAACTTATTAACGATTAACTTATTAACGTTTAACTAACAACTGTTTTAGGGTAATTATTTTTGTCATAAAGATTTCTATAGATTAGACACTCTTCAGACAGCGCTCTGCTGCTCACGTCACGACCTGTTTCAATAGGCCCCTCCCCTCCCTTACAGAAGCGTAACATACTAAGTTGTCTCTACTTAACATGATCATTGCACTCAATATTTCACCTGAATAGTGCAAACAACTAATTAGATTTAGTAGTGACAACGTTTTTTTTAAAAACGACAAAGAATGAGTAATGACCACTTAAAATGTTTCATTAATACAAAATCTGGGTTTAGAGTGTACTCATGCCTGACTCTCTTATCAATAGGTATACTTTTAGTGTAATTGTATAATAATGGTAGGTTCTAGAAACAAACCGAAATTATTCATTTGTAGCAAGTATCTGTGTTATGCGTGTGTAAAAATATGATTAATCTACCTCGAACCACAATGTGTTGCACCACTCTTCTCAACTTGTATTGTGATCTGACAGGCTGTTGCTGTTTCTGGAAGGCCGACATTGACTTGTCATTTAAGCAGCTTTCATCTCTAATCCATTACGACTCATCGTCTATAGCTTTAAAGCTTGCCAAGAGAACAAAGTATCAAATGCACTCGAGCAAGGTAGGGCCAAGAGTCCTGGGAGTGGAGCTCTTTTAATTTTGAATTAAAAGTTATGTTAAAGATTTGCTGGTTCCCACCCTAAATGGAATTTATAAATTTGTAAATGGAAAAAAGCATTGGACTGTCATTATACATCCACAGCAAAGCTAAATAATACAACTGTAAACAAAATGACTGTGCTTTATCTGCTGTTACATTGAGAAAATCAAAGGACTGTGATTGTAAAAACAGTTTTTTTATTTTAACATTCAAAGTGTAAAAATTATGTATATTACAAATTTAGAAGTATTTCCTCTAAGCATTTTTTATTATTTTCCTTGCTGTTTACACGTCATTTTTAACTTTATATGTGTTTTGGCTGTTAATTTACACGACAAAAGCACATTTACCAGACTAATCTTGATCTTGTACAACTGAAAACGGCTGACCATACACTAAATTCCATTACTTTCCGTGTGGGTGCTAATGCTTTTTGACTATCTCGACTGTAGGTCTGGTTTCTTTGAAACATGACTTGTATAGGTGGTTGAGTAAGAAGCGAAGCATTAATGAACAGGTGTCCTCTAATTTGCTTGTGCTACAGTACCTGTTGTATAAGCTCTCAAAGGCCCTGTGAAGATCATGGTATTAAGATGCGTTTTGGTTGATCTGATCACAAGTGGACAACGCTAAATACAGGTGTAAACCACCGACTTCCAGAAGTAGTTGAAAATGCTTTAGACGGTCACTAGATTGAATATCTGAAAAAGCCCACACATTTTTCTGCCCATAACCCCTCCGATCGAAGAAATCAGGACAGAAGTGGTCGAAAGTGGACGAAAGTGGACACAAGAGATGGGTTCAAACACCAGGTGTAAACAAGAATGTGTCTCTCTTGTCCACTTGTGATCTGATCGACCAAAACACAAATCTGCAATAATAAAAAAAAAAAAAGAAAAACCTACATAATACTACATACTATAGGTACTTTTCACCACCACTGAGTTAAGTTTCTATCGCTACACAAGGGAGACTATTGTGTTAGACTGCATCTCACTTGCTGAACTGTCAGGTTCTAGGTTCTGTCTGGATGACTAGATTTCATTTTAACTTCAGACATTGTTATTTTCCCTGAGCTATGGTCATTTGGAGACTTCTCTAATGAATGGCACCATTTGTCCAGGTTGCATGAAGCACCATTAAAAGTTATTTACTTCTGTCTGACCCCCAAACCAAATCACATGGATTGTAATATGATAAGGGAGAATGTAGTTAGGAGTGATGTATTTCTAATAATAACAAATTCTGTTACGTAACACCAAGACACAGGCAATGACATGGCATGAAATGACAGTGCTGGCCTTGACATATATTACAGCATAGTTTTCTGTATTTTACAATTTTTGTCCTTCCCATATAAAGTATTATTACCTCTATAAAAATGGCGCCTCGTGTCATGCATACAAACACAAATCACCATTAGGGTAAAACATGTGACAATTAAAAAATGCTATAAACATTGACTAAACAACATTAAATGAAACCTAAAACACTCTAATATACACATCCGGTAATAAATATTAGAAGAAACATTACTTTTTGAAAGGAAATATTAACAAATGTAAAGAGTTGCGCAGGGAATTATGGGAATGTCCTTTAACAGTCTCTCACTGTAAATTTTAGTGTAACTTGTATTTTTAAATTACAAATACATAATTTTAACATTATTTTACTGTAAAAGTGCACGTATAATCTTGTTGAATATTTTCAAATTTTCACTGTAAAATATATGGTAATTCAAACCATTTGCTTTTAAAAATCTTACATTTTACATCATTTTACAGTATAATTAAATGTAATGTTTTGTTAAATCTTTTACAGTATTTTACTCTATATGTAAAGGTTTTTCACTAGTAATCAATTAACAGGTCTTTACTGTAGCATTTTTACATTATTTTTCTGTTAAAACTACAGACATTTTTTACAGCGTACAATATGTTGACATGGTTTAGGGTTCAAAAACATTATTTTTGACATAGCGCACATTTTTCCATCTTCTCTTTGCCCTGCCTTTCTAAAACAAATCGAATTTTACAAAGCTTATCACTCTCAAAAGCGCAGTGTGCTCTGATTGGCCCCCTGACCAATGTATTGCGATTGGTCGAATACCTCAAGCATGTGGCGTAAGTGTTACGCCCTTTACCATAAACGTCACTGATACAAAAGTATCCAGCAGGTTGAGCTTTACTTTCACTTGAAGGCCAGTGTGTGACAGAATTTGTATGCCATTTTACACTCGCTCTTAGGGCTTCATTCGCCTTTGTATTTTTATTACGCCCTTTACCATAAACGCCAGCAATTGAACTTTAATAGCGACAGAATTATAGGCTATTGTTGTTGTTTTTTACTAATGTTGCACTGCATGCGTCCAGCGTAGACACAGTGTTCCTTGTTTGTGGTCTGGATCAGACTTGATCTGGATCATCTCTTGTGAATCGAATGAATCATTTTGTGTGAGACTTCGAGCTTTGTAACTCTGGGTGTGTCCGATTTTCGCTTGGTAATCAGTATCTTGTGAACGCAAAGTCCAAACTTAATCAATTTAATCCAACTTATCATACTTGGTGTGAACAGGTTTACTATTTTATAGGATTAGAATTAGAATATTTTGTCTTTACACTGCATTTTTCACTTAATGACTTGCTGTAAAACTACCTGTCAACCGTGATGTGATTCCCTCTGTGCTTACCATTATATCTGAAAAGACACATCACATTGTGATTTTAAAGTTCATGTAGTACAAAAAACTAAGAAATTAAGACCAGTCTTTTTCATCCCACAGGTGACTGTAGTGGAGTTGAGGCTGAGACAGACGTAGCAGGAGATGGTGACCATCCAGAAAACATGGCCATAAAAACTTGGGTATGAAATGAATTTCTAATTCAATTCACCAGAGAATCTCAGATGATTGTCTCAGGCATGATTGTAGATTTAAGAGGCTTATTTGATACATCTCTCCTTTTTATATGAATGAGATTTATATGAGATGGGTTTGAAATTAAAAAACTTAAGTGATTTGAGTCACTCCAAATGTCTGAAACTGTTATCATGGTACCCTCACAGAAAGGCACAAAATCTCTCTCTCGTTCTTTCTCCTTCTCTTCCTTGCTTGTGGAATAATCTCCTAACACAATCTGTTCTGCCACATCCCTCACCTCCTTTAAGAAACAGCTAAAAACACACCTCTTCCACCAACACCTGACATCATAAAAAAAATCACTTTTCTCTACAGGTACTTACTACTCTAGCACTGCAAAACATTGTAAACTTAGGAAAGCACTTCTTAGTACTATTGCTGCCGCTTTTGATGTGTCGCTTCATTGTCTCCTAATGTTTGTAAGTCGCTTTGGATAAAAGCGTCAGCTAAATGCCTAAATGTAAATGTTATCAGACTATAACAAAGATTCAGCAAAAATTCAAGTAAAGAGCATTTTTTTGTTACTACACACAATATCTGGAGTACTTTAAATAAAAAGTTTTTAATTATTGCACCATCTACATTTGAATATAAACAGCTAGCCTTGTCCTAGTTAAGGCACTACCTTTAATCGTGAATGAATATGCAGAAACACATATTACACTTCTTTGTCGCCATGTCACTTTTAAAGAATTCCGATAAAATATTTTACGTCAAATTGGTTGTATCACTTATAAAGCAGATTAGCTTTATTTGTGTGGATGACAGTAATTTAAATTCTTGACCAAAAGAAACACTAATTAGTTCTAAATCACTAAGGAAGTACAAAATCATTAAGGAAGGTTTGTAGTTCCATGAGATCTTTTGTCCAAGTAGGAAACACATAGGGTTTAGCTAAGGATTTATGGTGTGAAACTAAAAATGTCATTTATGAACATTTCTTTTGCTTTTCTAGATCTAAGATGGGAAACTCTGAAAGCCAGTACGGCATCCGACACTTCCGAAGCCATAGTCCTATCATCCCTAAAAGACAGAAGCCTTATTCATTCAAGGTCTGCTCTTCTAAAGAGGACAATTTATTGCCTCACAACGTTAAGTATGCTGGGTTAGGATTTAGAACCCAGTCGAAGTGTGACCATAACTTTATATCCCACAAGTTTGACTACATCACTTGTAAATCCAAGAATGGTGTCAGTGGTCAGTGCAATGAGGTTTCTAAAAGCTTGTTTCCTGAATTGTGCCTAGCGTCTCCGAATGGCTGCTTGTACGGTATCATTGGAGAAAAGTGTAAAGCCTGTGGTGATTATCCTGTCACGACACCAGAAGGGAGTCCCAGACTTGAGAGCTTTAAGAAACGGAGCAGTCCCGGGGCTCTGCCTAAAAAAGATGACGGCGATTTTAACAACAGCATAGACAAGTTCACCGAATCTGTTCAGCTTCTCAAGTTTTCTCCTACCTCAGAGTCCAATTCCAATATATCTGGAGCAATCCAGGACAGCTTCAAGAGCAGAAAGGGTAGCTCCCGCAGCTTGAATAGCACTTTAGATGGGTTCTCCTGGAGAACTTGTGTAGAACCTAATGATTCAGATAATGCCTACCCTAGCAGTGAAACACAAAGTATTTCATCAGCAAACACTGGGGGTTTTGCTCAGCAGTCATCTGGCATTACTATAGCCGACCTCTATAGGGATCCCAAAACTGCCGCCACCTTCCCTACAGTTAAAGATCTGCTGTTTTCACATCGTAATCATGTAAAATCATTTGTGTCTGTGAGGGATGCACCTGGTTTAGAAGGATGCCAAGGGGAAAACCAGTATACCTCCAACACCTTACCTTGCCAGAAACTTAAGTCTGTTGTACAGAATACTGGAATAAATATGACCATTAAGGACCAATTTAGGCGTATCAGTGACTGGACAGGAAGCTTGACCAGGAAAAAGGGGAAGTTACAGGTAAGGACATTTTTTCAGCATAGGTTGTGTTTATTTGCTTTTAAGCCTTAAAGCTAATTATTGGATATGCTATACAATTTTAATCTCATCATGCATAGATATTAAAGATATCTTACATTATGTTGAGATGAGCCAATTATAAACGGATTGAAAAAATTCATCCCATGTATTTCAAAACACAATGTACTGCTCTGAAAATGAAAATTAGATTACATTTGTATATTTTATATAGTGACTAATGTATTACATTAGTAAATAAACATCATTGAATGTGAATAGTCCGTGGTGAGTGCCTGTGTTTTTAACTGTCATGTTCTGCTCTCTGTAGGTTATTAATGTGATATTAAAGAGATATTTATGGTGTTAGATAAACCAGGTCCACCAAATTCATGATTTTCAATTTCTTCGCTCTTAATTTAATTTTTTTTATTTTTATAATAAATTAATAATAACATTTATTAATAAAAAATTCACCTCCTTGAAATGTAGGTTGTGACATTTAGTTTTTTATTGTTGTGAAATTCAGGTCTCTGTAAAATTTAGTTGGGAAATATAAGGGTGGCATTCGTGAATGCAAGGAATGGTAACGCCATTGATCATTTCTGCGGCTGTGATTGTGTGATTTTAAAGAGGTAATGAATTGAGGAATCAACTTTAACTTTTTTGGTACATAAGAGGTTATCGTACTAAAAGAATAACCTGTAAGTTTCAGAACTGAATTACTGGAATAAAAGTTCACTATGATAAACTGTTATCCAATCATAGTACTGGGCATTTACTTCAGTCTGCACGCCACAAAAACCAATCGTCTGGCGAGACAACCTGGAAAGAAAATAGCTTATTACTTATTGATTTTGATGTTTTTGAATGTAAAAACCATGCAAACATCATAAGTGGACCTCAGACAACAATATAAAATAATAAAAAAGCCAATTAATTATAAAAGTATGTTAAAGTTTAGGATCATACATTTGGTTGCTTTATTTGATCCAGTTGGTTTAGAAATGTCATACTGTCTTCTTCTAAAGGCATTTTATACTGAATAAGCATATTAGTAATGCATAGTAAGTGTTCATAATCCTACTGGTGGCTGGACCTTTGTAAAATTTTACCAAGCGTATTTGCATTCTCATAGTGTTTCCTCTTCATTGTTGGTTTTAGGAGCCAAGGTATAATGAGCCTATGGATTATTGTGATAGTGGTGTGGATGGCCTCACTGCAGACACCAGTTCTCCTTCTCAGGTCTCTAGATTTCAGCGTGTCCCAAACGGCACACCTCGAAACAACTCTCAATCTCAGACAATGCACAACCACAGTACTTCTGCTAGTGCTCTTCATTCGGACACTGACACTTTGTGGCAAAACATCTACAAGAACTTCATAAGGGAGTTACAGACAGACGAAGTTGAGGAATGGGGTGAGCGCCCCACAAAGGAGACTTGGAGCAGTAGTCAAGAATCGCTTTGCTCTCTAGAACACCTGGACATGCTGTTTGAGAAAGACCAGGGTGTGGTTCGATGGGCTGGGTGGCTCTCCTTCAAGCCTTTGCTCACTGTACATAAGGACCGAAAACTAGAGATGGTGGCTCGTCGAAAATGGAGACAATTCTGGGTCACTCTAAAGGGTAAATATGACATGAACCGCTACTAGTATTAAAGCATTATGACTTTAGGTTACCAGTGATGACTACATTTTTTATTTCTTAAGGTTGTACTCTGCTGTTCTATGAGACCTGTGGAAAAGTTTCTTCAAATGAGGAACCGTCTCCATGCTATTCCCTGTTAGCAGATGATTGCATTGTCCAGGCTGTTCCTGAGCACCCCAAAAAGAAGAATGTGTTCTGCCTAAGTAATGTCTATGGTGATGTTTATCTTTTTCAGGTCAGTTACAATACTGAGCTTGCAGCCAAAGTCAGTAAAGAAATGTACTTTATGTATTGCTTGGCAACATTGTTACAGGAACTCTGTTAGTCTTCTAACTACAATATGACTGTGAGCAGTAAGGTTGTTACTGCTTTAAGGTTAAGACTACTGCTTCAAGGTTAAGACTACTGCTTCTGTTTCGGAGAGAAACCATGAGTTCTTTCCATCTTTTACTGAAGTTGGCCTTTAACCTAAAAACACTAGCTCTATGTTAATTGGTGTTTCTGATCACCTCGTAATGGTCAGCCAGCACATTTGTAACCAAAACACAACATATTACTCCAGCATCAACACTCCAAAACACGAGACTTGCTGGTCGTCAACACCGCTGGCTTTCTCAGCATTGTCTTTATATGTATTGATGATTAGTCTCCAACCTTTAGGAGACATTTATAAGATACAATTTTTACTTTACTCTAGGCCTCCAACCAGACTGACTTAAAGAACTGGGTGATAGCCATCCATTCTGCTTGTGCGTGTCTGCTTGCCAAACGAATGGGAAGGAGGACACAGTGCGATTGTTATGTGGACAGATGCATGGGATTCTCCAGAAGATCGACATGGACACCAAAATGAAGAAAATGGCAGAGCTGCAACTGTCTGTTGTTGGCGATCCAAAGAATAGAAAGGCTATTGAAAACCAGGTAAGTTTTATTAAACTCATTAATGTTACTGTTAAATAGTTTGCGTTAAATAGGTAAAATAGGAAGTTATTTGCCTTAAATTCTTTAAGCTTTATAAAAAATACATTAGATTTAAGATAAAATAATGTATTGGGCACTGTATTCTTTCTAAGGGTTACTTTACTAAGACTTAATAAATATTTCGGTATTTGGTTGTACCACCTGACTTTTTTTGGGTGCAGTTAGAAATACTGTGAATATGCCTTTAAATGTGTTGAAATGTTTTGAACTTGTTTGAACACAATATTCCTGGCTCAAAAATTGCATTGATTTTGAAGATTATGGAAAAATAGATTATTTTGTTCTTGACCCCTAATCTTTTACAATATTCTCTAAAGGCTTTGTGCATTAACACAGGCAGTTGATGCAAGAATTCTTTCAAACAAAAGTGTGCATCATTAGCAATCTCCTATCCTCCGTAAACAAGTGCTTGTCAGATGGGTGTCTTCAATTTTTGTTTCGACTACCTTGTAATTCAACCCATTAATTAGTGCAATTGTTTCCAGTTGCATGCCCAGATTCTGCATGGTACTCACTGTTCGTGCAAAAAACAATTGTGCATACTACGCAAAAAAAACTAATTGCTTTAGTCGTGGATGTTGGATAAGCCAGGCAATCGATTTTTGACCAACTCCTGGCTTTTTGGTGTATAATATCCCTTAGACACTGGATATATCCTGTGGGTGAAAATACTGTTTTCAGTAGAAGCTTATACCTTTTGTCACATTATCCAAATAGGTAGCTGTCAGTTGATGTTAAATATCCTGACATGCAGTTTTCAAGAATTTTTTTTTCAAATACTAATATACATATATCAGCCACATTAGTTCATTCCTCATTAGGGTTGGGTATCGTTTTAATTTTAGCGATTCTGATTCCACTTATCGAATCCAGTTCTTATCGATTCTCGGTTCCGATTCCAATACTTTTTTTTGTTGAGAGAAAAAAGGTGAAAATACTTAGAGAAAAATGTTTTTACCTTTTATTCTTGCCACATTTAGGTTATAACCAGTAGGCTGTAACTGTTAACTGTGACAATTGGTCGAATATATAAACTCACAGTGGTTCTCAAAGTATCGGGCACATCCCCCAGGTGGGGCGCACAGGTCATGCGGGGGGGGGTGCGGAAGATCAGCCGAAAAAGAAAAATCTACAGTTGTGGCACCAGATGTTACATAGAAGATGGATTGGTTTTTGAATGGACCGAGAAAAGCTGTAAATAAGCTCGTACAGTCAGGTTCTTGTTTAGGTTCTTTGACGAGGCGTATCTTTCTTTCCGCTTTACTATTAGCCGTCAAATCCACTGGAGTGTTTTTTATATGGCTGGAAACGCTATAGGTGTTGTTCTAAAAACGGCGCTGGACATCAGCGTTGCATTTTTTTCTTTTTGCCATTAATTTGCCATCATAAAAAAGTCAGGAATTGATAAACAGAATCGAAATGCATGCATCGTATCGAAGCCCTTCTTTGAGATTTGGAACCGGTTCTCGATACCCAACCCTATTCCTCATGCTGTTCCTGCCACCATCCTTATTGTACCTTCTAAACTATTAGAAGACATTTGTTAATTGTTGGATGATAGGTTCTTCCTGACTAACTGTGTATTCATTTACTTGACAGATCCAGCAGTGGGAAGAGAACCTTGAGCGTTTCAACTTGGACCTGTTTCGCATACGCTGCTATCTAGCCAGTCTGCAGGGGGACGAGTTTCCCAACCCCAAGAGCCTCCTGGCCACAGCCAGCCGCCCAACCAAAGCTGCACTGGCCCGTCTGGGAATCTTCTCTGTGTCCTCATTTCATGCACTGGTTAGCTTCCTGTTCTTTATGTCACATGAAAACCATTATGTCACTGATCTACTGTAAGAGGACACAATTTATTTTTTCCAGAACTGGAATACCTGTGTGGTTTCGTGCATTATTTCTTTTATTTGTTCTCCTCAAACAGATCTGTTCAAGGAATGAGGCCACAATGCGAAAGCGTTCTCTCTCTCTATGCCAGTATGGTCGCTGTGAGAAAGGCTTCTTTTCTTCTCTTAAGGGCTTGGATACACTTACCAAGCGGTGCCATGAAAAAAAGCCCTCTGTGTCACAGGTATTACAACCACCATGTCAAATTTAGTCATTTGTGATTACGTGCCATAAGACAAAGTACGGTTACATACGGTTTGTTTTTGTGTGATGCTGATGGGAAATTCAGGAGTTTGAAGGACTCTCTGTAGGTAGTAATTCCAAAGCTGATGGGATTAAGGGGCCGTGTCCACCGGAGCATTTTAACACGGCTGAAAACACTCGTCAGAAAACGGCTGTTGCAGGCGCTTGGTCAGCCGAGGCACGTTAGTTGGTATAAAACTGAATAACAAAAAACAAGTAATGTCTTACTAATATTTGATTTTACAAATTGTTTGTTTAAGCAACAAACATTAATATTGTGGTAGTCTAGAAATATCAGAAGCATACAAACGAAATATTATATCCAGCATTGTTTTAGTCCTTGTCCACAAACAAAAGTGGGATGTGCTGATTGTTTGGTTTGGTATTTGTCCCGCCCCTCCTGCACTGTGATTGGACAGCTGAGGAAAAAGTGCAGTTTTTCCCAAAGTTTAATATTTTAAATTGTTAGCACCTGGACAATGTGAAGCTTCCATTGCAAGCAACTGAAAAAAATACACCAGCCACAGGACAAAACGCTCCGGTGGACAGTGTTTTTAATAGCCGCTTCCTTTCTCGGAAGTGCACCACAGGAGATTTTAGGAGCAATATTTTTAGATTGAGGGATTCTTGTCTTGTTATCAAGTGTAAAGGCATGAGACGTTGATGAGTAAGACGTTGATATTTATTCCTCCCTGTTGAGTTTGTTTTGCATTGTGGTAATAATGATGATTAAGTAGTCGCTAAGAAACTGCATCGGGCTGTATTTTAAACCCAGGGAGAGGTGATCCATGAGCTGGAGAATTGTATAGATTTCCTGTCACAACTGTACAAGTGATTAATGTGTTTAACAGCAGGTTATTTCAGGCAGTCTGTCCCCACTATTAGAGTATTTCATGCTGTTTTAAATTAAAAGAGACCACTTAAATGGGAATAAGTAGTGATTATTTTGTTGCACTTTAAAGCCATCCATTACAACTTTCTTGTTTTTAATTAATACAGCTTTTTTGTTTTCCCCTGTGCTTTTGAAAAGAATTTCATTTTTGAGCTGCTGTTCTTACAGTGGTCATCCATGTGTAAAAAGTCGAAAAACATCTCAGGTGGTCCAGACTTTCTTATATTTTTAATACGTTGAGATTGAAAACTTTTAATCCATCTTGGTCTTGCGTTCACAGAGAATTAAACTATTAGTAACTTGTTCCTGATTTACCAATATTTTTTATTAGTTTTCCAATCATTTCTTTTCCTCATGTGAGAGTTTTGCAGATGGCAAGCAGTCATTTTAATACTATAAAATGAAATCATGTCATTGGGAGTCAAGTTATAATTGATCTTCTGAGATCACATGCAAGTATCCGAAATGTTCATAACAGACACCATTTACATGCCAACAATGCTTACTAGGTAAATATGAAATGCGGGAAAGTCTGCACTAGCACAAGTATAAGTGGCAGATATTTATTTAAATAGCAGATATTTATTTCTTAATATTTTTAGTATAATTTTAGCAACCTTTTATTCCTGATAATTTCAGTGGATTGTTTTAATAATATGTTACATTGTTATTGAATAATCGATTAGATAAGAACTATATTTGATGTGACGGCGTACCTTCAGATTGTTAATGAGCTTAGCAAAGCAATGTTTCCCCTGCAAAGGTATTTGCAGCCCATTTTATTCTGAAAAACATTTATCTAACTAACAACGGTAGTGCTTGTCTATTCATTAAATACCTATTAATAAAAACAAATTGTTTGGCAAAAGATGACTAATAATTTTATATTCATTCATTTCTGTACCATTCTGCCTATATGTTATGTGTACAATAAACACCACTATAAAAATACATTAAATGTATGAGTGACATATTAAAATAAACTGATTAATAGTAGTATAGTTTACAGAAAGAGGAGCATTTGTTTTGATATCTTGTTCACTCTTTAGCTGCCGGTGAAATGTGTTTATATTCACTTCTATTGATTTAGATTGCAAGTTGTTTTCCGTCTTTTTATGTTAAGTTTGTGATATTCTTCTTAAAAGGCTGTCAGCAGTTCTTCACAATATGACAATTTAGTATTTTCCATGCTAGACCATAGAACGACATCAAGATTTTTGTGTTGGTAGTTGCTAAGAGGCAGCATTGAGGTATACTTCAGACAGCAAGACTTTTCTTCATCATTCCATCTTTAGCGTGTCCTACGTGGATGTTAAACTTCATAAATGGTTTTCCCACTTTGGAAAGTCTGACAGAAAGTTCTGGTGCTGACAGCCACACAAACGATGGGGCGTACTGTATGCTGGGCGGTTGCCCTTGGCTGCTTTTTTGGAAAGTTGACCGTTACTCTGTTGAATGAATGCACAGTCATTCTGATGCCGGCCCGAGCTACATTCACACCACTGACTGGGCAAAAAGAGTGTTATACAAATTTTTACTAAAAAGACTTGACTGTCTGTACCTGTAGAGCTGAGACTGAGGTTTTCTCATTTGTGTGAGGGTGTATAAACATGTTTCCAACACAATAACTTTATACGTATGTGGTTGAAAACGAGCATTAAAAATGCCACTAAACAAGTAGTTTGAGTCACCACAGTAGAACTTACCTGTTTTTTCATGTTTAGACAGTTCAATATTATAAAACCAGAACTCACGAAATTGAAAATAATGTAATGCTGTAAAAATGTAAAAATATAACATTGTTTTGTTTAACAGCTTTCAAAATGTATAAATTGCATCAATGTATACAAAAAATGTGACAACATAAAACCGTGAAACTGCCTCTTAAAGAACCATGTTATAAGGACAAACATTAACCTTTCAGATGAATTCTTTATATATTCATTCAATACCCTATATTTTTGTAAGGCATATGTTCGTGTTTTTAAAAATCATATGCCAATACTGTAAAATCTATCTTTAGGTCAAACTGAAGGTATGATAACCTTAAAGTAAAAATCTACTTTAGAAATCAAATAATTTTTGATATTTTGATGGATATGAATTATATGTGATCTGTTGCAGAAATGTTTTCATCCCCGGTTCTCTCTGTTTCTTTTTGCAGTGGCCAAATAGTGTAGCTAATAATTACTCAATTGTATCACCTGATGGCAGCCAATGGGATTGCAGTGAGGGTATTTCAACTTGTGTTTACATGCCGAACTACCAGACTGTTACAGTTCTTCTAAAAAGTCGTCACACTGTCATGGATGTGTTGACAGAGGCATGTATGGTAAGAAACACTGTGTCCTTGTAGATGTGTTCTTTGGGTTATTTTTTATTTTTGTAGAGCACATTTAAATACAACTTTAAGTCCTATATAAATCTAAATATAAATCTAAGTGTTGTTTGCAATGTAAAAAACATTAACAGTCAAAAATGTTAACACATTAACAAGAGCCAAATCAGTAAGTTTGCAGTGTTGGCTTCCTGGTGCCAACAATTCTGTTCTTTCCCACACCTGTTTGCCTGGTTATTAAGACCCGACTGCACCCTCTGCCTGCTGAATTGGGTTTGATTACTGATAGGTTTATTCTGTTTTTATGACCGGAATGACCAGCGCCAGTCTTTTGTGTTTTGATCTGCTTCAGTAGAGTTTTTTGTTCTGACCTTCAGCATCTGGGTATGTCCTTACAGAACCTGACAAGGGTCTTCACAGAGATGCAAAACTTTAAAACGAATCAATAAGAAAAACAATATTTATGTAAGATTGGCACGCATTTATGCTTAATAAGGGATTTCATAATAACAATATTCTAAGATGAAACGATATCATATAATTTGTGGGTTTAATAACAGTCAATGCATTACATTTACATTCATGCATTTGGCAGATGCTTTTTTCCAAAGCGAATTACATTGCATTATACTATACATTTTTTCTGAGTATTCTTACCAATTCCCTAACATTAAGCTTTTCACTTTGTTCTATCGAGGACCTCTTGTGGACATCAGATACAATTGCAGATATTTATTTTATCGTTATGCGCTTTCTGCAATTCAGCTGTTGCTACTGTGCTTTCCAAATGTCATTTTTTTATATGTATATATCTAATGTTGATCACTGATATTTCTCAAATAAATCACAAGATCAAATTTTAATTAGTGAATATTACAGTGGTCTACAGTATCTGCTACAGTTTAGTATCAAAATACTACAGTTTACTATAGTAAATTATCGATTTTACAGTTTTTTTAACATGGTTTATTAAGTGTATTTATAGAATAACATGCACTGTTCAACATTTCAAAGGATTTTGGCAACACTTTTGCCAGTAAATTACTGTACATGACATTTACAGTACTATACCTATGACAGTGCATTTTTATATGCTGTGCAGGGAAAGGGTTACTTCTTAACATAAATTATTCTCTTCTTATTAGCTCAAGAACCTGGACCCGTACCTCCACTGTTTAAGGCTGAGGAGATGTGTAGAAGACAGGATGGAGATTTCTACGCCATCAGCTGATGAGCTTCTGCAGGACTTTGTAGGATATTCATAATGTTTTAATGTAACTAGACCCCTGCCTAGTTTCTAAATGATAGTTTGCTAATCGAACCTTCTTTCTCACCCTAGTTATATGATGATCTTGAGGTCATCCAACTGAACATCTACACTCTGCACATGTCTCGACCAACTCTTTCTGTAGACTTTGGTAAGTAAGTAGTTGCAAAGTGTAAATTTAAGTAGCTATTTGTAAACCAGTTTAAATTCTCATCTGAGAGCCAAACACATGGATAATAAAACGACACAGATAATGACATTAGATTTATTATTTACTTTGTAGATTGTATTGCTATAATGGTGTTACTGGAAAAATATTTTCTGCAGTGCCCAATCTGCAAGTCAAAAACCAAAAAGTGTGAAAAAGCTGATAGCACTTAAAATTGTTGACAGTTTCTAACAGTTTTTTCTTCTTATCCACAAGGGTTTGCTGTTACAGGCTATGTAGACAGCTTAAAAAACAGTCGTGTCACTGTCAGTGAAGTTCTCCCTGATGGGCTTGCTTTCAGAAAAGGTACTTATCTTGTGATGTTGCTTTTTTCCTTGAAGTTATTTCTGAAACACTTTGAGGAAATATGATGTTTTAGATATAAAAACGGAGCAGATTGTCTACAGCAGACAACAAATCAAGGATAATATTCATTAAACCCTTTGTTATTGTTGGGTTACAGTAAGGGTTCATTTTATATCATTGTTAGGTCTGAGGCCTGGTGATGACATTTTGGTTCTGAATGGATGTGATGTGTCCTCTGTGGACCTAGCTGTGATCCAGACTTTATTTAGCCATCAGACTCTGAAGGTGACTGTGAAACGGCCCCCATCCTCCATCCGATACAATACAGATACTTCAAACGCATCGCCTCTACGCAACGATTACCTCAAAAACCACCACAGAGCCAAGTCCTCGACAGGTACTGAATACATGAATGCAACAAAATGTTCAATGTAAAATCAAAGGTGATCCTAATTAGTTACCTAATATACTTTTTGGTGTTTCTGTGAATGATTTATCAGTGGCTGACATCACAAAGAGCTTTCATTTTTTTCAAACTTTTACTCTCCAGCTACTGGTCATATAGAGTCAACTTCATTTTTGTTAAATTGTCCTGTTTTACTCAAAAATGCATTAGAATAGGGAACTAAAATAGGTTACAAATGCCATTTCATGTTGACTAACAGCTTTTAAAGACGTTTCAAAGAAAGTGGTCAACTGTCATGGTGGTTTTTAACCGCATTGCTAAATACATAAGCACTATGGTCTACTAATTACCACATTACAAGTTGGTTTAAAGTTTGTATAGTTTAGTGCTACTTTTCCTTATTCTGTTTTTTTCATCTGTTCTTACACATGCAAATGACACATGTACACATAGTAAATATAAGGCATATAGTCATGACAGTTGTTGAGAATAAGGGTATTTTGCCTTCCTGTTGCTGTGTTGAAAATTTTGCATTTCCACACATTTCTTGCAGCGTCTGTAAATGGGTAGTTGACAAATAAATATGTAAATATGTCTTATGGTGTGCCAGCAAACTCTTAATACTGTACAAATAGCATGAGAAAGATTTTTCTTCATTGTTAGAGTTGTTATTCTTCTTAGACAACTCTAGATAGTGTGTTTGCAAAATGGCACTGAAATTAATATTAATATAGTAACACTTCATTTGATCTCTGCAGCAGTGAAGCGTTAAACATTAAACAACAGACAATGATATCTGTTTCAATGTGATGAAAAAATAGTCCAATGTGATGTGGGGGGTTTTGATCAAACCTGGCCTAAATTTATCTATGACAACTTTTGTCTTACTTATTATGCATTTAGACTCAATTCTCAGTTCAAACTTGTAGACACTTGTGACACCTCACCCATAAACTTCCTCCTCGACTTCCTCTAAATGAACTGTTGTCTTCACTGACTCAATTATTTGGATGGCTAATAAACATACAACAGAGAATACTGCGAGCTGGAACAGTGGGGTAAACGGGGTTCCCTTTCGATACTTCACTCGTACTGCGTCGAAGACGCTATGGGGGAAAAAGCTCCTTTTTTCTGCGAGACTGAAAAACTTTTTAATCACGCAGTTTGACTGCAATGCCGCTTGGAGCTCGACGCCACTGCTTGAGCCAATGGCTCGCAATGGCGCTGCTCGAACCAATGGCTCGCCAGCGTGCTGCTAACCTATGGCTTGCAAATTCTTCGAGAAGTCGCCAAAATGGGCGGGCTATATTCGAGCATATAAGCGCCCGTTCGCCATAGGGATTCAGATCTTCTTCCTTCAGCGACGACGCTACATCTTCGCTGCTCGGTGACTCGACGCCTTTTTAGAACGCCTCGCCGTTGAACAGCTAAGCAGCGGATTGATCTGTTGCCGCCTTCACCGCCGCAAACTACGACGGTCCCGCTTCCCCTGCCGCCATCCGGCGCCAACTCTGAAAGAGCTATTTCCATTAGAGCAATTTCCAAATGCCGCGACGGTCCTGTCGCCGTGGTAGAGCACCGCTGCATCGCGCCAGCTGACAGGCACTCAGAGTGCGTTTAGTGCTTAGGCCGCATCACGCCGGCGGCGCCAAAGAGACTGATTGTCCTCACTGCGCAGGACATGAGTCTCGCGCTTCTCTGCGCCATGGATAAGCGCCCTTTTCAGGACACGATTCTGCACCTCAGCGCCTCTCCCCCGCCTCCTTCTGTGCACGAACCCGTGCGGAAGAGGCAGCGGGTAGAGGATTACGGCGCCGGTAGAGAATGTACGCCATACCGGCTGAGCCCCGCATGCCGTATTTCGCTACACAAAGAGAAGCCTCTCCGTCCTCTTCACACACCCAGACCAGCGCCCCTTGGCGGCTGCGAAGCGAGATGGTCTGCTTCGGAGGAAGCGAGGGTGATGTTATGGAGGACAACGCTGCCTTCGGCTGCTTCGAAAGTGAGGGAGCTGTCGGGCTCCATTCAAGACCCGCCCCCTTGCCGCCGACGGGTCCTTAGCGCCGCCAGCGTAGGCATGGATGCCGAATTACTCCGCATCATGACTATAGCTGTAGAAGAGCTGGGACTGGATTGGTCTTCTCCTGAGGAGCCGTCACACAGCCGATTGACGAGTGGTTCCTGCCGGGCGCCATCAAACCCTCGCCAGAGAGCTTCACCGTTTCTTCCCAGAGGTCCACGACCAGATCACAAAGTCGTGGCGCTCCCATACTCGCCCCGCCCCGCCTCTTCCTCTTCCTCTGTACTCTCTTCCGTGGATGGCGCCGAAGAGAAGGGTTATGACAAACTACCTCCATTGGATGAGTCGGTGGCCGCGCATCTCTGCCCGCCCTCCGCTGGAGATCTAAAGCTGCACACCCTTCTAAGCCGTGTAGGACAACTTCGACTCGCTGGACGCAGCCTACTCTTCGGCTGGACAGGCGGCTTCGGGCGCCACTCCATGGCGGTCCTCCAGGTCTTCCAGGCTAAGCTCCTTCGCTCCATGGACGAATCCGCCCGACCCTGCCGCTTCGAGATCTACGCAGCGCAACTGATCTAGCGCCCGTGCTACTTAAGATGACGGCGCAGGCGATCGGCAGATCTATGGCTAGCCTCGTGGTATTGGAGCGCCACTTGTGGTTGAACCTGACGGAGATAAAGGACGCAGAGAAGGTACATTTTCTTGACTCTCCGGTTTCTCCCTCTGGTCTCTTCGGTCCTGCTGTGGAAGGGTTTGCAGAACGCTTCACGCCTGCGCAGAAATCTTCGCGAGGCCATGAAGCACTTCCTACCCAAGCGCCCAGCTCTGCGGTTGCCCCGAGTCGCCTCCAAAGACGGCGCCGACTCCAATTGTCAGCAAGGCCTGCTGCTCCCCTGAGCCTCGCAGAGCGCCACAGAACAAAAGACCGAGCCTCGCCACCGCTCACGCCAGCCAGACGCTACCCTTTCCTAAGCGCCAGGGACCCGGCCCAAGATAACGCTGGACCCAGCGCCAGCAGCGTCCTCCTGAGCCTCGACGACGGAAGAGGAAGGGATCAGGTCCCGCCAGCACCGGACCTCCCTCAAGCTGCCACGAATAGGTCCTTGCTCACCCCGCTCTGTTCTGGGTGCCAAGGCCAGTGTTTGTGCAAACTGTTCAGTGTCCAGGGCCCTCTCAAAAGCCCCACACAAACAGCCGCTTTTACGCCACAAGAGATCACAAACAGAGCAAATTTCCTCTTCCTATAACTCCGAGCAGCAATCCCTCCACGGGAGATCAGCCGTTTCGTCCGGATACAACCCCTCGCCACACGGGCCAAGGCCTGGCAGGCCATTCCCGGAGTGTCAGGCTGGGTCTTGGGGATAATACATCGAGGCTACACCTTCAGTTCGCTCGACGCCCTCCACGCTTCAGTGGAGTGATACTCTCCTTGGTTCAAAACCGAGATGCGCAGGTTTTATGCGTCCGAGGTGACGAGCTTGCTGGCAAAAGGAGCCATAGAAACGGTTCCCCAGCACAAAGCGAATCGGGTCTACAGCCAAGCATTTTCGCCCCTAAGAAGGAGGGAGGGCTAAGGCCCATCCTCGATCTCAGACGCCTGAGCCGGGCCCTCATGAGACGGCCGCTCAGGATGGTAACTACTGAAACAGATCCTCTCACAGGTTCGCCCAGGAGATTGGTTCTGTTCTCTGGATCTGAAAGATGCTTACTTTCACATTCAGATTGCCCCCACCACAGGCAATTCTTGAGATTCGCCTTCCGAGGGTGTGGCTTATCAATACACGGTCCTTCCCTTCGGCTGTCCCTAGCTCCTCGCGCACTTTTACGGAAGTGCATGGATGCGCTCTTTCCCCTCTCAGACAGACGGAATACGATCCTGAATTACCTCGACGACTGGCTCATCCTAGCCCAGTCACGGGACGAGCTAGTACATCACAGATCCCTCCTCCTCAGCCACTTGCAGTGCCTAGGACTTCGGATCAACTTCGCCAAGAGCATGCTGTCTCCCAGGCAACGGATATTGTTTCTGGGAATAGTGCTGGACTCCACACGCATGAGAGCGGTGATCTCGCCAGACAGGGCCAGTCATCCGGCACTCGCAACATCATTCAAGGTAGGGGCCTCCCACTCCTCAAAACCTTCCAGAGGATGCTAGGCCTGATGGCATCAGCATCAGCAGTTCTGCAGCTGGGCCTCCTACGATAGTTCTGGTTGAAACGGCGGATTCCATCCGAAGCGCATGCCACGGACGCTGAAGTCAGGGTGAGCCGGCCTGTATGACAGCCCTAGCCCCCTGGACAGACAAGCATTGGATGGAACAGGGTGTTCCCCTGGCCTTAGTACACAGACGGAAAGTGGTCTCGACAGATGCTTCCAACTTAGGTTGGGGAGCACTGTGCGACGGCAGGCCCGCCTTCGGCCATTGGTCGGAAACGCAGGGCCGTCTACACATCAACTGCTTGGAAATGCTAGCAGTCTGTCTAGGCCTTCGCACTTTTCTGTCGGAGCTGAGGGGACACCCACGCCTTGGTCCGCTCGGACAACATGGCGGTGGTGTCTTACATCAACCACCAGGGTGGCCTTTCTTGAACCGCCTCTTCCTGTTGGCAAAAGACCTATTGGAATGGGCCCACGCCAACCTGCGCTCCATCAGGGCAACGCGATGTACCAGGCAGACTGAACCTGGGTGCAGACAGACTGTCTCGAACAATGTCCCTCGGACGAAAGTGGATGCTCCACCCGCAAGCGGTTCAGAGAATCTGGGAAGTCTTCGCAAGGCAGAGGTCGACCTCTTTGCCTCAGAAAACAATCATCACTGCCCAGTCTACTTCTCGAAGGCTCAGGACGCGCTGTCCCACGATTGGCCCAACCTCCTTCTGTACGCCTTCCTCCGACGCCTCTGATCCCTCAGGTTATCAGGGCGGGTCAGGGAACAGAAACTCAAAGTTCTGTTAGTGGCCCCATTCTGGACAAACCAGCACTGGTTTCCAGACTTGATGAGGCTAATCTCGGCAGACCCGCGGCCAATCCCCTGAGACGGGACCTTCTCTCAGGCTTAACAGGACCATTTGGCATTCACAGCCAGAGCTGTGGACTCTGCATCTGTGGCCTCTCGACGGGAGCCTCTCGGCCTACCTGAGAGCGTGTTGAATACCATTTCTCAGGCAAGAGCTCCGTCCACAAGACGGAGCTATAGCCTCAAGTGGTCTGTCTTCGCTGCATGGTGCTCAGCCCGTAATTCAGACCCAATATCTTGCGACATATCAACGATATTGTCTTTTCTTCAAGAGCTGCTGGATAAGGGCCGCGCCCCTTCCACACTCAAGGTCTACGTAGCAGCTATAGCAGCATCGCATGCTCCTATAGCAGGCCAGTCTGTGGGTAGGAACAAACTGGTCGTTCAGTTTTTAAGGGGATCCGCGAGACTCAACCCGCCTCGCCCCCCTACCGTCCCTTCTTGGGACCTACCCCTAGTGTTGAGAGCCCTAAGGGGCCCTCCTTTTGAGCCGCTACAGTCTGTTGACCTTCGCTCCTTGACGTTCAAGACTGCTCTGCTTCTGGCACTAGCATCGGTGAAACGCATAGGAGACCTACAGGCTCTATCCATGAGTCCGTCTTGTCTCGAATTCGGGCCCAACGACTCCAAGGTCGCCCTGAAGCCGAGGCATGGTTACGCACTCTAAAGTACTTTCAACCCCGCTTAGATCCCAGGTCATTACACTCCTGGCTCTTCCTCCTTCAGAGCAAGACCAGAACCTTAATCTTCTATGCCCTGTCAGAGCATTGAGGTGTTACGTGACAGCTCCGCCTCGCTCAGACAGTCAGAACAGCTCTTCGTTTGTTTTGGTGACCGCACTAAGGGGAATCCGTCACTAAGCAAAGGCTGTCCAAATGGATAGTCGGAGCTATCTCACTAGCATACTCATCCTCGGGTCTTCCGAGTCCCATGGAACTAAGAGCCCACTCGACTAGAGGCGTAGCCTCGCCTTGGGCATTGGCTGGCGGAGTGTCCATATCAGATATTTGTGCGGCGGCAGGCTGGACCTCTCCGTCCACATTTACCAGATTTTATAATCTGGAGGTTCCGGCTTTACAGTCCAGGATCCTCTCTGTTTAATACATGGACTATTCCAGTATGATATTTCATCGGTGCGCTCTTGGACCTCTTTTCGAGCTCGAGGCTACACCGACCCCAAGGGCTTAACATTCTATTTTGACGTTAGCCTCTAGCTGCTAAGCTATAATAGTGTTGTTGCACCCACCAAGCACGGCGGGATTGTACTGGTTCCCCATAAGCGTCTTCGACGCGAGTGATACGATGAAGTATCGAAGAACGATCGTTCGGTTACTTCACGTAACCTCGGTTCCCTGAGATACGGAACGAGTACTCGCGCTTAGCCGCATGCTAGAGTGCTGCCAACTAGGTCGCCGCTTCAGTCAGATAGACCTGAATCCCTATGGCATGTAAACGGCGGCTTATATGCTCGAATATAGCCCCGCCCATTTTGGCTTACTTCACCGAAGAATTTGCATGCTGCTTAGCCATAGGTTCGCAAGCGAGCACCGCTGGCGGCAGCCATTGGTTCAACGACGCCATTGCCGAAGCCATTGGCTCAAGCAGTGAGCGCCGAGGCTCCAACGGCATTAGCAGTCAAACTGCGTGATTAAAAGTTTTTCAGTCTCGGAGAAAAAAGGAGCTTTTTCCCCCATAGCGTCTTCGACGCAGTACTCGTTCCGTATCTCAGGGAACCGAGGTTACGTGAGTAACCGAGTACGTTCTGACTCTTGCTGCTTTTAGATTTATTTGGTATGTGCCTCTGTTGTGAATGATAACTGTTTTCTGTAAAATTTGTTTGTCAGAAAACATTCAATATTTGAATGTAAATTATATCAATTTTATAGTATAAGATGATTTATTATTAAGTTTTCATAACTAAAATATGTTTATTATACAGAGCATCGGTTTCTCTGCAACATGATTTTAATACCCCTTTTTGTTAGTTTATAATTTTGTTGGTAGTATTTCTGAGTTTTACCATAAAAATGTTTCTTCATACAGCTGCCAATTCAGTGCTTCCTTAGAATGTATATCATTATGAAGCCTTTTAAGGTTTTTATATTATAGAAAAGATAACATTCATATAGAAATATATTGTATTATATAACATTTTGAATATGTATTACAGAATTAATCATATTGAAATGAAACTATTTTGTAGTTTGTAGGACTATTTGCCAGGAACTGGGGACGATTTTAGTCCATTTCAGCAGGACTGAATTAGCTCCTAACCTGTTAGCTTCTAACTAATAGGAATTAACACTAGTGAAAGTGTATGCTTACATCTCCGCTTTAATAAAACGGTTAATTTATAATGAAAACTGTTCAGTTGTTTGTGTTACGGTCCTAATCTACCAGTGTGAACGTAACCAGGAAAATGGCCTAAGACAATCTTTAGTCTGCAAATTCCTTTTACTTGGGTCCAGGACTTCTTACGGGAACTAGCCAGTGCAAAAATGGTTTTAGACTGATAATGCTAAAAAGCTAGTAGCTGTAAACATGGCAAATTTGACTAAATTTGGGGTCAGATTTACTACCGGCTTGCGCCAGTGCAAACCTGTCAGGATTTACTAAAGACACGCAGTGAATAGTTTGCGCTGAAGAGGTGTGGCATAGTTGTTTTTGCGACTGACATTAGTGCATATGCATTTGTAGGAGTCTTCTTTTCCAGACGCAAAATTTATGGGAGGAGAGTATGTAAATGATTCACGCAACGTGATTTACTAAAGTTTGCGCTTGTGAAATTACTGGTATTTGCGGCAATATTTACCGCTGAAAATGGCCTGTGTGATTAGTAGATCACGCGCATCGAGCATCAGCTCTGCCTGTTAATTTGCGTTAATCTGCGTTAATTTGCCTTGGTGTTGTGTTAGTCATTATGGAAATTAGATGTTGCATCTGTATTATTTACCAGGCGTCTTTTTTAGTAAATCATCCGCAGATTTTCCACTCCCATTTGCACTTTTTTAAAATTGCACTCTTACGCTAATTTGCCCAGTTTAGTACATTTGTCCCAAAGTCTGGTACTAGCAGCAATATTTGTTGGTTTTTCTCTGGTCTGTTCATCATAATACTGCATAATAAACCTTTTGGCACAGATTTAATAAGAAACTTAATAGTTCCTGTGAGTTAGTAATAGAAATATCTCCAGAACTGACTGTATGGTAAGTGTTGTTGTACCTGTTTCACAACTTCCGTAACTGCTGCATCATTTTACCACACCTCAACAAAATGCAACAAAGTTTCCTTTGCAACAAAGCCGATTCTTGACAGACTAAGAAAGAAATTAGAATATTCAGTCATGTGTATTTTCTAGCTATATGCTTGTCATGTATGTAGGTTAAATTTAAACTCATTTCACACTTCTTATGTGACACTTTTACTCTCAGGCCACGGACACGCTTACACTTGAATCAAAGACGTAGTGGTGATGACAAGTTAGATAACAAACACTCTTAAACGCTCATAGCAACAGGGAATGATGCTTAAAGAACTTCCATAATTAAGGTAGTGTTAAAGTTAAGGTAATTTACCAAATTTACTGTTTATATCAATAAAATTGTCTTTTTTGGCTTTCCTGTAGCTCAGGGGTTACCCTGGGTTGGATCCAAGGGTTTGCACATACTCATTACAAAAAAATACTCATTACAATGTAAGTCGCTTTGGATAAAAGCGTCTGCCAAATGCATGAATGTAAATGTAAAATTACGTCAATGGGGTCATCAAATGACATTAAAAAACATTTGTTATTTAATTTGTAACAAACTGCTGATTGTATAACAAAAACATTGCTTTTTATATATTATTTACTATGAACTGCAGAGATCCAGCAATATGCAGAATTATTAACATGAGGTTGAGCGAAACAACAGAGTGTAAAATAGGTCTACTAATAATAGAACAGCTAAATTTATGGCACAGGTTTTCACTTGCCTTTTAAGTGACTAAATTAATTTGTTTTTCATGTCATTTTGCCATAAAACACAGCCTAGCTTTTATAGGCAGATCTGGCTAAATGCTGAAGCTTTTACATGTTTTTTAAGTTTCTCTGTGTATTAAAAACAATTCCAGCCATGAAAGTAAAGCTTATATCTACTTGAATGGGGAAGAACCAAAATCTTCCAGAAAATCTTTTGTTAACGGAAAATGCAGTATTGCAGTTTATAACAGTTAAAGCAAATTATAACAGCAACAACAACATGGTCATCTAATGGGTTAATAACAGCAATGAATATGGCACAGAAAAACAATAGTTAGGCATGTTATGTGGTTACCACAGTAACCATGCACAATGACTAATGCCCTAACAGTGAGTGCAACTAAATTAAGTTCAGGGCAAAAGGTGTATACATGCAATAAAGCCAACACCCTGCTTAACCATTGAGTTCTAATATGAACACTCATCTTATTTCTCAATACAGGAACACTGCATTTGGTGGGTGAAAAATGAACAAAAAGAACAAAAAAACATGAATTACTTGCATGGATTGTTGTGAATGTTTGAATTATGAGTTTTATTTTTCTCTCCGCAGATGTATCCTGTGCAGCACAAATCTTGGATGTAACTGTGGATAATGATATTCAGCACCGGCACCACGGCCATCGAACAGTGCAACACAGCAAGGTAAGGACATTGTTATTTAATACATCATTTTGTCTTCAAATTTTTAAAGAATCTCACACTGATGTGCTGTATAGAGTACAAATGCACAGTAAATGTCCTCACAAGGAATACCTGATATTACATTGACTGTAGAAACAGTATATATATATACACAGAATATTGTAAAGATTTTTTAAGGGGTTCGGCACAAATATGTGACCACAGCAGCTTTACCCATCACAAATATGTTACTGGACGGTTTAAGCGGTTCACATGTAGGCATGTGTATACATGTATGAAGCTTAGTATTTAGTACAAATATTGTTCTCATTGACAGTTAGCTCCACCCAACAGGAACTCTCTTTTTTTGTGAAAATGCATGTTGTGCACTTTTAATTACTCATTCAAGCTTCACCAAACTTGGTCAACATTATACCAAGACACTAAAGGCGATCAATTGTGAATATATTCTTGGTATTTGAATGGTGTGTATGATTTTCTAAGACGTTTGGCCATCAGTTTTCCAGGTGAGAGTTTTAATTCATGGACTTATTATGCATTTATTTGCTAGTGAAAACACAGCCACAGTATATTATAATTTATAATTTGCATCTTAAGGTGTTCACACGCAGTCATTTTTATTCATGTTAAATAATGGATGGATTTGTTGTTTGCAGTAACTATGTGCTTTTTAAGGCAAAATAGTTTTTGTCAGAGTGAATATGGGCTTTGAATTTGGGGTATGTAAATAATGTGTCGCCACTGGTCATACCTGGTTGATTGTAGTCGTGCATGCCTAGATTGAACATGTAATTGATGTAATACGCACGTGCAATTAGGCAATTCACCTTAAACAATGTGATACTTAAACAGTATCATTTTTAAAAACTTTGACTTCAAAAACAGATGCGTCTGTTGGAGTTTATGGGTCAGTGTGAAAACCTCTGTTGGCAGTTGTTGAATCAAAGTAGAACGTAGGGGTTTGTTGGTATTGGTTGCAGTTGGTTTTGTTGGATCAGTGTCAACTAGGGATGCAACAATTATAGATTTTGTTGGTACGATTATAGTCTGAGAAATAATCACGGTTTCACGGTTATCACGATTATGCATTCATTAATTTCACAACACTATTAGTTTATAAAATCACATGAAAACTCCTTATATTTTAAAGTGTTATTTATTGCTGCCTTTTGAAACAGACATGAACTCAGTAACCAAATAATACAGCACAATTTCTCTCTTTGGAATTAAAGAAAAGTGAAAAAAGGTTTTTGACTTAAACATAAGTAATACTTTGTGTCGGAGCCTGTGGGTGAGTGGACAGCGCTCCAACCCGTTACCCTCTCTCGCTCTCCTCCAAAATCACTTCCTGTCTCTCTACACTTTCCTGTCGAATAGCGATAAAGGCAAAAAAAAAACTGATAATAAATAACAATCAAAATAAAAAATAGTCTGTCTATTTGAAATGAAATATAAGCTACATACTAGCTAAGTATTTCCCTTTTAAAGAAAACAAATGCAGTCAAAGGCTGCAGGACCTCTGTCTGAAAGGCTCTTTTGATCAACTATATTACAAAATTGTTTTGTATTTTCATTTTGTGTATTTTTTCCCCACAACTTTTTGGACCAGAGTAGAAACATAGTGGAAAAAAAAAAAACTCAAGCTGGCTTTTGACTTTAACAGTATAGCTGCCTTTTAATACAGTACAATGAAAATCAATAAAAAGAAACAAGGTCCAGATCTCTGGATCAAACTGCCGACTTCAGGCGCTTCTTTGGAGGAAACAGAGTTTCGCTGCTAGGTGCCTCTGCCATTGTTAATTCAGTGTGCGTGCGTAATAGTCTCCGCGTCTCTTTAAACTGCTGCACCACTGGCATAACAGTTCCGTTCCGTGCGACAGAAACACGGTGTTGCGGAGCCTTTACGATTAATTAACCGTGACGATTTAATAGCGCGGTTAATAGTGAAATCGGTTAATCGTTGGATCCCTAGTGTCAACTGGCCTTAAGACAGGCACAAAACTACAAACACAATGGCTGACAACATTTGCACATTCAGCCTAATAAAGTTTTCAATATCCATCACCCCCATTGTTCAGTGTTGATCTAGGGGGATGGGAATGGGCCAATCAGTCAGCGTATGGCTGTAAGCTAGCTAATAATCTGGGCTTAATTATTGGTCTTGTACGCAGCCAGAGATCTAGACACTAACTCCATTGCTGCCCATGTCGCGGCGTCTGCTTCAATGGCAGAGCGTTATGGCAGGCCATGCATCAACCTATCCACACTCATTGAGCTCTTCCTCTGTGAGCACTCGCCAGTTAAAGTGATCTGCTTGTTCCTTACCATGTGCTGGTTCTGGCCTAAGTGTGGAAGGGAAAGCATGGACATATTTCTTAACTCGACTCTACTTGCTCTACATCGGCTGGTCCACAACAAGATGACCCAGTTGCTAAAGGATATCGCTGTCTGCGTTGATTGCCAGAATACTTCCGAAGGATCTTTTTCTATGGTACCTTAGAGGCAGATATCATTTACCAAATACTCATTTCTAATTCCTGTTCTCTATTATTTATGTGGTTAAATGATTACATTTGAGCAGTTTTGTTGCTAGCTTCGCTGTCAAAGTAATCTTATTCGAAGGTTAAAGTAGATCTGTTTTATTTGAACTTTTACTTCAACAAACCACATTGTTGAATATGTAACTGCTGTGGTAATTTATTGTTCGTCAGAATGGTGCATTTTTTTTGATTTCCCACTTGGAGACTGCTTAGATGGCTTGTATGGCTATCTTCTTTGATTTATGTCTTTATTTATCACGCTTTAAAAAAAGATAGCTACATGACGCAATTGATCTAACCTCAGGGATGAATCACAGCCTGTCATAGCTCTACTATGGCATGACAGGATATTTTGCTCTGAGAGATGGTAGTAACTTTAACACTATCCTCTCCTGGCTGGCCATATATTTTCGTGATGTTTAAGGAGCTGACTAAGCTTTTGTTTAGTCTGTTTAGTTTGACGGTATGTTTTTAGATAAAAATGTACACAAATGGAAAAGAGGTGTTTGCTGGGGGGGTCACTTGGTAAAGAGGAGTGTTTATATATTAGTGTAACACCTTGCCCACAGAATACAGCATGCTAAATAAGGATAATCCCTTATTTGGCAGACATACAAACAAGAGCCATAATCCGTAGGCCTCCCACATGACTATGACCGAAGAGAAGTTACCATTGTTTGTTAATATTTGTTGTTGCTTTATTTAGCTTATGTAGTGGCAGAAAATGATGAATGTTTACTTTTTGCTCAGCTTTCAATGCATGCATACTAAAGCTTGTTGGGTGTTTTAGTGATGTGAGTCACTAGTCTTTAAGGGAGAGAGATGTCATTTCTGCTCCACTAGCACCATCAAACTCACATCATCGAGTGAGCTATCGTTGTTTTGTCAGGCTGCTCGGAATGCTAGAAACACAGTAGGGTCATTCTCACGAAACCACTAAAACATCATGAACAACAAAAATTTTATCATAACAAACATAATTGTGTTCTCTGCCTCGCACAAAGAATCATTTTAAAGTAAAATTAAAATATTCAGAAAAAAATTATTGGATGTTCAAGATGTTTTCAGATAACACAAAAAGACAAAAAAAAAATCATTGACCGATTATTCACATATAATTAACCTGATAACCGAAAATGTGTATGAAATCTAAACTACAGTTTTTTTTATTTTTAGATACTGTTTTTTTTAAACATTTTCAAGTCTTCTCAAAAGATTTTTTGTTTTAGTTAGTTAGTTAGTTAGTTTTTTTGTTTTTGTTTTTTATAAATTACAGTAACATAAACAAAAAATATTCATATAAATAATGTTGTTAATGTTTATTGTTATGAAAATTTGTCAAATATTTAATCTTATACCTTTCTATTAATGTATAGTTTGTCATGATTAGATTAAAATTTTACAGTTAACAGGTTAAAATGATGAAATAGTGGAAAAAGGAAGTGTCCATGACTGATGTTCTCATGCTCCGTAACATTTTTTTTAAGGACTATTTACACACACACACACACACACACACACACACACACACACACACACACACACATACACATACACACACAAATGCCTACCAGGTAAAAAGATTTCTTCTTAGTTCTGTAGTTACCAATTTAATATTCTATTGTCACATTGTGTACACAACGTTTTTTTGACTCTCATTACCGATACAGGCATTTTTCCACATTTAAAAAAATATATTTATAACTTTCTATTAAAATATACTATATTAATATTTTAATAATGTATGATGCTTAAAAACTTTCTTAGGCATCATGGCTTGTCTTTTTTTAGCCAAACATGCTATGGGATAGACAGTTTTCAGTGGTTACGGTAATGAGCTTTTTTTTATCTAATTTGTCTGAAATTGTCAGTAATAGGTTTTAAATTAATGCTTTTAAACATATCAGTCCTTGTTGATATAAGCTTTTTTAAATCATTTTTTTCTAAGGACAACACAGTTAAAAGGCTGGGATTTTTTACCATTCCCTTACTAAAATCCAGTGTGACAAAATCTGTATGATACTGTAGTGGGTTTAGCGTAAGTATGTTGGATGTGTTCTTCAGATCATGTCTGGGTTTAATGTCTGATGACCAGTCTAAGAGGCTTTTCTGATAATTAATAAGGACAGGATCTATTTGTTTAGACTCCATCACAGAACCAGACAACACACATTTTCACACATATTTTTTTGTGTTTCTTAGAAATAGTTTTTTGCTTGGGAGATATGTAATAGCCTAGAGCTAAAATGAGGGGAGCTAAGACTATGTTTTTCGGGAAGTATTATTATTTATTTTCTTGGACTATTTTTATACCTGTTGGAAATCACAGTCTATTTTAAAAACCTAAACGGTCTTTCCCTCTGTTTGATAACTGTTCTTTCAGGATGCAATAAACCGTTTGCACTAGTGTCCCCAGGCCATCCAGATCCATCAGCATTGTGTTAATGTTATTGAAAGGTCCAGCTATTGAAAGCGATTGCAAACTGTTCGAACACTGCAGAGGGGTTGTGCAAGTCAGCAGTTTATATGCAGATTTCATTTGACACCAGCAGTTTTTTGTATCCCACATGCACAATACCTGGTAGCGTTTGTTAAATCTGGTGACAAAACCCTCAAATATTTAAGATTTTATCTGACATTTGGCTTGACTGTAGACCCAGGAGTTAAAAAGGGATTATACAGTGTTATACAGAGAAATATTTTTGTGAAGAAAAAAAACAGAGAAAACAGATGCACAACTATGCTAACTTTCAGGGTGGACAAGATTCTAGGAAAGAGATCTCTGTGTCATGACAGTTCCATTATCTCTATGTAACAAATGTCTAAAGAGCGCCAGTGTTTGTTGTGGGTGGTCGTAACATAGCAAGTCAATCTGTCAGAGCACTGGTTGTGAGCTTCTGTGTTTATCTTTCTTCTTTCATGCTAAATTCTGCATCCACTCCTGCTCATAGTCCCTGGAGTTTCAGTGCTGTAATTAGTAAACCAGCCTGCAAATGCAATCTGCTTGTTCCTTGAGACATTTCATTCATTCTTCCTGGCTGACTTACCGACTCATTTCACAGATGGAACACCCACACACAGTTAGTTCCTTTTTGTTGTGATAAGGTCTTAGATCATTAGCTTCATGTTAATATTTAAAGATTATCTCACATACATAACAAGACAGGTAGTGGCAAGTTGATGGGGGTTTTTTTTTCGTCTGGGTGTATGTGGGTTTCCTGTTCACTGAATTTGTCAGTGCTGGTTCAAATCCAAAATGAGGCTTTGGCTGTTTCTGTCCCATGTGGTCCTATAGATATGTCTTTGTCAGCTGTTTTATTTGTCCACAGCTCTTTGAGTATTTATATGTTTCTGTAGACTTTGAATATGTAATTTATTGTAAATTGATATTGGTGGTTTTGTAAATAATCCACAATTTGAACAGTTTAAATGGTAGTTGGAGGTTTTACTTTTACTGTTTTACTGCAAAAAATCATTTTGTCATATTTGTTTCAATTATAGTATAGTATATTATAATAAAGAGTTACAATTATATTTTTTCACTTTTTCAACTCATCACTGTATGTTGCTGTTTAAGCATTAAAAATATCTAAATAAATCTTCACTGATAGACAGAAAACTTTCTAAATATTTTTTTTTTATCTCCCAGGTATCATATGAATCTATACAGTATATCAAAGATATTTTATGATAGCTGACACATATTCATTGCGACAGACAAATGATAAAACAGCCTAAACATGATTGGCATAGTAATAATAAAGTATAATATGTGACCCTGTCTATTAAAACCAGGCTAACGTTTAAAAATCAAATTTTGAAATAATCAGTAGTTTGATTTCACCAAATAATTTCACAATTATTTTAATCTTTGACATGGCCTTACTCAGGAAATATGAAAGATATCAAGGTTATATTTTCAAGGAATGTCCTTTACATTATGTAGGACAATTTTATGTAGAAAACAGGAAATAACAAAAAATGACTTTAGCTGGGTTTTTACCGGCAGGGTCACATTATAAAGAACAGCTTCAGCGTTACTACCACAAAGCTTCCTCAAACTTGCTTGATAATGCTTGATAATTGTGCCCTAATAAACTTTAAAGATTATGTTTTAGTGTATTATGTTTGATTGTGTACTAGGTTTGCATACCATTTGCCAAAAACCACGCTTACCATCCCGACAACTATAGTCCCTTTAAGCAACTTATTAGTAACCTCAATTTTTAAGACACGGAATGGCTTTAAAAGGCAACAGTGGGTTTATTACTGGTGTGTTTTATGTCGTAGAATAAAAGCATTTGTTACCATAGACTTTATTTCAGGCATTTAACCAAAAAAACATTTAAAAATCCCATTGACTTTGGGGCAATGGAACTAGTTTTGCATACAAAAATCTGTGAACCACTCTATATAATTACTAGTCAATAATAATATATCTGTTATTGTCTGTGGGATTTTAATCAGACTATTATTATTCATAACACTATCAAGTATGCATGTTAAATCTATGTAAAATATACATATTATATATACATAGCAACAGTAACTGTAAAAATAATAGTTTGTAAGATTAAACAGATTGTTGTATTTACATCATAAGTAATCTGTGTGTGTTCTAAAATGTGATTATATAGTGAATACTAAATGGGCAAATCCATGCATTCTGAGTGTAGATAATATATGTAAGGACTATATTTAAAAGGCAAAAATCCACAACAGGTAACATATTAAACTATACATGCTCATTTGTTTCATATAAAAATGGGCTGAGATAGTAGGAATGAATAGGGTTATAAAATGCTTAAAGAATTTGCAATAATATGATAGATTAAATATTAGCATTACTAGGAAAAAAGTTGCAATACTTTAGTCAGAATATTTTATTTAAGGCAAACTTTATGAAGAATAAAACTCTAAAGCTGACTTCAGCAGCCTCCCAGTGAGCAAGCCCAGGGAAACAGTGGCAAGGAACCAAAACTCCAAAGAAAAGGAAAGAACTTTTGTTTAACCCTGTCTCAACCGGGAAATGTTAACACAACACTGCTGCATTTCTACAAACTAATATTGCTTGTACAAGCTAATTGGGCTATAAAAGAAAGCAGTAGGATAGGAAAAATGGCAGGTAAAAGATTAATATCTTAATATTCTAATAGCTTGTTTTAGCTTTGTGGCAAGGACCTGTCTGGTCCTCAAATTTCCCTTTCAGATCCACTGTCTGGCCTGATACAGACCGGATCCTTCTCACTATGGTAACTATGTAAAAATAAAAACACATCTATACCTTTAATGCAATAAGTACATGAGTTCTTATGGAATGTGTTCCCAGTTTCAGTTGACCTAATTATTGCAGTCTAACAATCCCTTTGGACAGTGGTTCTCAAACTTCAGATCAAGTACAACCTTAGACAAAATTAGACATTCCAAGTATCACCTATTTACTGCCATAAAAAAATCACATGCATGACAAAAATAAAAGTATGCTATTTTTTATAATGAGTTAATTACTTTTATTGAGAACTCACTGTAATTTGTTAATTACCAGCAAACAGAAACTATAAAAAAATGAAAGGGAACAGAGTTCCATTTTGATTGTAACCTCGCAGCTAAAAGCCAGAGGCTAATGGCTTGGCACAGCCCGATAAAAGCCCAGACTTGTCAGTGGAAAGCGGCTATTGTGGCATTACATTGTTTCAATAAAAGGTTGTAGTTTTCTGACTTTTGTTAGTTATCTTGTGTTTAATATATAATAACATTGCTGGCAGATGCATCATCTACTTTATTAGATGCCTCAGAACTAGCATTATTACTCATGAGTTCTGGTGGCTTTAACCATGACAAAATATCTGATATATGCTTTTTCATTTAGTTGATGTAATAGTTTCAATAAAATAAAATAATGTCAGGTGAATTTGAGAACCGCTGCCTTAGGCGATTTGAATTATAGAACTGAAGGATTGCGTGTGGGCTATATTAAAGACATGGGTATTCAATCTAAATGTAACACCTCAACCATGTCATTAATAAGGATCAGCTGTTATACTGTGAGACAAACTCACATATACACAAGGGTTGAGTTGATTGTTTACATTTACGCAGACTTCATAAGCTGAAAGTGACAAGGAGTATGTGAGGGATGGATTATGATTATGATGCTTATGCGCCCTGGGCACTGAAGTCTCAGAGGTCTCTTGACACCACATTTTTGATGTATCTGCCTGTTTGACCAAAGTAATATTAATGGCCAAAACTAGTTATGTCTGTCACTAAAGTACCGTTGACAGAGAGGCTGTTCATGCTCGGAAGGCTTCTTCAAAGAACTTATGTGCAGTGTTGCCATGTCCACTTATTATAAACATTTTGGATTTGTTGTTTAGTCTTTCGTACATAAAGCTAGTAACATTATTAAAAGTATGAAAATGTACATAAAATACATAAAAGATGCACATCTCTAGCAATTATTCATTCAGTTGGGTTTCAATGCACACTGTGTAGAACAGTTGTAAATGTGGACGTAAATGTGGAACGGTTGAATGCAACAGGAATTTTGCCAATAAACTATCGCGATTAATCGGCAAATTCGATGTATCGGTTGATCTCTACCTACCATACAGTATTCTTGCATGCAGTATTAAAACTAAATTTCTTTTTTTGTCTCCCACAGAGCGTGGACACAGTGTGCTCCCTGTATCAGTCCTTCCAAGAAGGTTCTGGAGGTCTGATGGAGGGCAAGAAGGAGCCAACTGGGCCAGAGCCCTCCATGCCAAGGCCGTCTTCACATCACATGTCTGTCACAGAGAGACTATGCAAGGTTATCCAGGAATTACTGGACACAGAGAAATCCTATGTAAAGGTGAGAACTTGCTCGGTAATCTCCTATTAACATAGTTTGACAAAAAGAAATGAGTTCTAATACTAAACAAAACAAAGATCTGTGAAGCTTTTGAGCTTTCGACTTCATTAAAACTGACCTATTTCACATATTTATTATCTAGACCATTTACCAGACTTATATTTGTATATTTTGCCAATTATAAATATTCTGACATCCTTTATTAGCCTTTATGTTGTTTCAAACTCATTTGATCCTTACTGTACGCTTTCTTCTGTATAACACAAACAGATTGATAATAAAGAAGGTACTGTCAAGGCTTCGTAAATGTCAGTCTGTTCTTTACACAGAGCTATTGACTTCAGAAGTCAGAAGTCATGGTACTTTATGGACCTATTTTAAGCTTGAAAGGTTTATGAGTGTTATATAAAGTACACACATAAAAAAATTATATCATTATTTATTGTGTTTCTTCAGGTAACTGTAGTTCATTTCAGACCTAAAATTCCCAGCAGACCCAGTTTAAGCAGAAAACCCATCTTGAATAACTGGCAGATTTTTATTGATTCCCAACGGCTGCCAATGAGTAATCTTCCTGGCAGGTGAAAAGAAATTGTCCTCCATCTCATTTGTTTTATTAATAAAAATTAGGCATCCAGTATAGAGTGCTTCCAGTTTTACTCTATTGATGTTTAAATGATAGTTTACCCAAAAATAACAATTCTGTCATCATATATTCACCCTCATGTTGTTTAAAACCTGTATATGACTCTTTCTTCTGTGGAACGAAGATATTCTGAGACATTTCTCGGTGGTTTTGTGTTCATTCAATGGGAAAGCGAATGTTGTTTGCTCTTCAAAATGTCATCTTTGTGTTCTGCAGAATCAAAAATCTTACAGGTATGGATTGACATGAGGCTAAGTGATGACAGAATTTTAAGTTTCGTGAACTTTTTAGTGTCATTAAAGCTGTGCTATTAAAATATGCTCCCTCTGATTTATATGTGACAGGAAGGTGTCACTGTGATTTGTAGGAAGGGGTAGAGCATTATCCCGTTGTCCTGTGCCGGAGCCATTTATCTGTGATATGCTGCGTCAGCACTGGCAGACTCCTATATTCAGCCTAATGAGAATACACACATGGACGTAACATGGACACGGCACATCGTGCATGTCCGGGAGCTGTTTAGGGAAAGGTCTTTCTGCAGCAAGAATTGCCCTGATTAATGCCTTTCCTTAAACCCTGACATTAAATTACAAAATGCTGTCTTAGATGGTGTGGGAATCATTAGGTACTTCATAATTAATTTTTAGTTTTGATTTAGCAAGTTGCTGTGAGTTTAGTTTTTTTGATGTCGTCTGCAGGCGGTTCATTAGGTTTGGGATCAGAGCCACTGTGTCCCGTGGGTTTTGTGTCAGTATGTTTGTTTTTGTGTCAGTATGTTTGTCAAATCAAGTCACTTCCATTTATATAGCTTTATACATTACAGCCATTTTTATGCATTTAGTCGGTGTGTAAATGTTTTTGTGCTATGTATGCTTTCTTTAAATATGACCTTCAAGCTAAGGAGGGAACACCACATGACTCCTTACTCCTTATGTATTATAAATACATTTCAGTAAAAAAAAAAATCTTAAAACACTTAAAATTATGTTTTTTTTTTTCGTTTGAAAACATTCTTATTACTATTATTCTTCTTCTTATTTTTTTAAGATTTATAATTTTTCCTCAGCCCTAGTATTAAGGCAGTGCATCAGAGAGATGTGATGATTGTTTAAATAAATATGTAATTAAAACAATATTTTAACACTTCTGGGCAATTTTATACGATTCCTGACATTTACGAAAGCAATATTTTGTACTATTTCATTGTGTATTTTATGAGAAAAGTTCATTAAAAGAGAGATGAGGATGTATGACCTGCTTATCTTCTTTCATGCAGGACCTTAACTGCCTGTTTGAAATTTACCTGAAGCCTCTGCAAAAGGAGAGCTTTCTCACCCAAGATGAGGTAAGACCAGACTTCACACTAAAACAAGCCTCATTTGTTTTCTCGTTGCTAAGATTAAGATTCCCCATCATGCCCTCTATTATGCTAAAGACTAGCAAGCTCAACCCACCGATTGTGAAACTGCTGCCCAGTGGACTGGATTTGACCCTGACATGACTTGAGATATCCCAGAGGGGAGATCAGTCAGTACACACTGAAGTCTGGGCCATATTAAAGCCTGCTTAATAGACACTTTAGCATGTCCTTGCACAAATTGAACCAAAGGACCAAAAATGAAGTGGCTTTAATGCTGGTAATGGTGATAATGTGGCAATAAACATTTAGCAAGAGGTCAGGAGAGAGAGAAAAACTGAAATGCTGTTGAATATTTATAACAGGTTTAAACTAACTCTTGTATTCTGATTATAGTCGTTAGTGTTGCTAAACAAATTCCCTTCTTAAATGTTGGTGGCTAACTTGTTCTGGACCATTTGTGCTACAGAAATAAATGACGCCTCAATTGTGTTGCCTTGTTTTGGTGTTCTGTTACTTCTGAAATGACCTGACTTTGTTTGTGGTTTTTCTTTCCTTCAGATGGAGAGTCTATTTGGCAGTCTACCGGAGATGTTAAACTTCCAAAAGGTTTTCCTGCAGACCCTGGAGGAGAAGATTAGCTCATCTCCCAACTTCACTGCGCTGGAGACACCTGTGCAATTTAAGGTGGGCATCACATGCGACCCGTGCCATGAGAATGACTCTGATTTCGAATTAAGAAATAAGAAATTTAAAAAAAACATTGAATTTTGTTGAATACTAGGTTTTCACAAAAATAAGTTCTTTAAGCCCTCATCTAGTTATAGCTAGACCATCACAGCAGAAATTAAGTATACAAATAAATATTTTTGTAATTTACAGTGACATTAATATTTTTTTGTGTATTATTTTTGTAAAATTCTTTATCTTGAGTCTTGTACCTTTCCAGCAATTTATAGTTTGTCATGATTAGATTAAAATTCAACTATGAAATAAACTGAATAGGCAAATAACATAGGCATTCCTCCTAGGGATGGTGACAGTTAACATGTTAAATATGATCTTTATTTGTTTGTTTTGAACTAAAATGACATGGATCCATGTTTATTAATTTCAGGGAATATTGAATCACTTTTAACTTGTTACTTGTGCTTGCTGTTTTATGTCATACACTTTTCTTTTTCATGATTTAGCATAGCTTTCTTTTTTTTCCTCCTATAGAAGCTGCTCTTCTCTCTCGGTGGCTCATTTCTATATTACGCCGAGCACTTCAAACTTTACAGTGGCTTTTGTGCAAACCACATCAAAGTGCAGAAGGTTCTGGCAAGAGGTACAGACTGATTTGCTTTGGTTATTGCATGTTATCATTATAGTTCAATTATTTTTTTTAAATGCTGAATAGTTAAACATGTCACAGATTCTTTGGGTCATTGTGACGTAACATTTTTCATCCCATTATTTCTTAATTAGAGATGTAACGATTCACCGTGAGCTGATTGAAAATCGATTCAAACATTTACATTCATCATATGTTACAGAGTATTATTTTTTAGAGTTTGTTATGACTGAATATAAACCTTGACCTTAATTTATGCCTGCAACATTGGTCTGTCTTTCCATGTTGGACAGACTGCCTGCTACAGAATAATGTGTTAGATGGCCTGCCCACGTTTAAATCATAAACTCTGCCTCTTTGCAAGTGAAGAGCAATAATGGCTATAATAATCATCACGCTTGACAAGCTGCACTTGCGCAGCAGATGCAGCAACAGGAGCGCATGCATCCTGTCTGTCAGCAGGGCTTGTAATTACATATTCTCACACACTGCTTCTGTTGTGGTAAAGCTTCCCTTTACAAACCAAAAACGACTTTTGTGTCGACTTGTTAATTGCCTGCCAATTGCTCCCTGAAGTGTTAATCCATCTGGGGTGAGGAGCGTCTCAATTACTGCTTTAAAAGATCCTCTTGACTTGAATGACAACGCAAGTGATACATTTACTATTATGCATCCTATTGTGGTGGTGCTGTTCAACTCCCACACAAATCCATGCAAAGTTTGAGTGAAGTACCATTAGGTAGTTCTGCATTTACCTAGTATTATTTATTGTCTGCAGTGTTGCATTCATACTGCAGTGGTTGCATCAAGGTCTCAGACAGCCTGTGCTGCCTCCCTGTGGGTGTATTTTGTACCCTCTGTGGTTAGCCTGAAGCACAGAGAACACACTGTTTCAAGCTCAGTTTGTAGGACGTTAACGTCGACTATATTTCTCCCCCTCCAGCAAAAACAGACCGATCCTTTAAGGAGTTCCTCGATGCAAGAAATCCAGCTAAGCAGCACTCAACCACTCTTGAGTCGTACCTAATCAAACCAGTACAGAGAGTGTTGAAATACCCCCTGCTGCTCCGCGAGCTGGTATCTCTAACGCACAGGGATAGTGAGGAGCACTACCACCTCACAGGTACGTCAGGGGGAATGAACAGCATGTCTTTACATCATGTCTTACCAAACTTGTCTAATCTTATTACATGGCACAAACATGATACATTTTGAAGAATCTCCGAACTGCTTTTTTACATAAATGAAGCACTATGTGACGGGAGCGATTTGTAGTAGCTTATGAATCTTTTTTGCATCTTAATGTGCCAAGATAGAAAATGTGCATGCACAAATGAGATTTCAGAGCTATGATGAAGAGCAAGGCTTTCTCAAGAACTTGTTATAGAGCCCTATTTTGGTCATTTATGGTGACTGTTTTTATTGTGTTTTAACATATGGAACAGGAAAATCTTTGTGTGAACTATTCTAGGGCTGTCAAACGATTAATCGCGATTAATCGCATAGAATAAAGTTTGTGTTTACATAATATATGTGTGTGTACTGTAAATATTAATTTTGTATTTAGAAACACATACACATGCATATATTTATAAAAGAAAAATATAAACATTAATAAATGTTCATATATAATTTATAAATATAAATATAAAAATTATTTATATATATATATATATATATATATATATATATATATATATATATATATATATATATATATATATATATATATATATATATATATACAGTATATACATGTATGTGTGTTTTTTTGTGTTTATAAATAAAATGTATATGCACAGTACACAGACATATATTATGTAAACACAAACTTTTATTCTGGATGCGATTACTCGGGATTAATCGTTCGACAGCCTGATACAGCTTTGTTTTACATGCATTGTGTTATTTCTTATTGAAGAAGCATTAAAGGAAATGGAAAAGGTTGCTAGTCACATAAATGAGATGCAGAAGATCTATGATGACTACGGTGTTGTATTTGATCAGCTGGTAGCAGAACAAAGTAGCTCTGAAAAAGAGGTATAGTCTGAATGCTCCTGACTTAATTTACAGCAAGTGTTTTCTGTCTTATTTTTTTAATTAGCCATTTGCCACCTCTCTTTCTTATAGGTCACAGAGATTTCAATGGGACAGTTCCTCATGCGTTCCACTGTGATCTGGCTCAACCCGTTTCCATCACTGGGCCGAATGAAAAAGGATCCTGAGCTGACTGTATTTGGTGTGGCTGCTCTGCTCTCTTCCTACGATAACTTTAATGTGCCAAAAGAAATTGTTATATCTTAATATATTAGATATGGTTTTTGTTTGTTTATTTTTAAATAAAGACTAAACTAGTACTTTTTCCATGTGGTCTTTCCAAGACATTAAAAATAGTGCTTTTGTCACATCAAATTGGGTTTAAACTATAATGAGCTTTTATAGCTTGAATAAAGTATCTTGTGCTTGCCTCAGATATGTTTTCGTTTTACAGCCTAAAAACACTGCATTTCTAAAAATGAATTTCCCATATCTGTATGACTCATAAAAAACTTATTTGTTTTATTAGTTTTCAAGACAGCTGTTATACTGCTGTACAAGGAGAACAACAAAATGAAAAAGAAGATGGTAAGTCTTTGTTTTAGTCTAGCAGTGCCTTTAAGGGGTTAGGGTTATTTATTTTTATTAACTGTTTTCTTAAAAACTGATCATTTAAGCATTTTTATGTGTGTATGGGTGGTAGCCAACATCAAGATTAGCCCATGGAGATCAGGATCCATTTAAGCTTCGCTGGCTCATTCCCCTGTCAGCACTGCAGGTCAGACTAGGCAATACTGCAGGTAAAAAACACATCTGGCCCGTTTCTTTTAAAATGGTAATAATGAAAAATGTCTACATGCAGAAATATTTTCCTTTCCCATAATTGATATAGAGACTGACTGCATCTGGGAATTGATCCACACCAAATCAGAAAAGGAGGGCAGGCCTGAGATGGTTTTCCAGTTGTGTAGCAGGTGGGAATTACCTATTTTTAACTTAATATCCAACTCTTATCCTATAGAGAGCTCACAATTTTCTTCTGTAATTTGCAGCACCCCAGACTGCAAACTCAATATCATAAAGGTGATTCGCTCCATCCTGAGAGAGAATGTGCGGCGGAACATGTATAAAACTGAGCAACCTGCTGAAAGAACGTGCCAAAAGCGACTCGCTCCCCTCCAAAAGACTCTTCCAGCCTCTGCTAAGCTAGGTTGGCCCGATCTCCTTTTTATGTACCAATAAATTATACACTGGAAGCATTGGTCTGTGCATCAACTTTTTGAAAGCAAGTTTTACATGCTGTTTTAAAGATTTTATGTGACTCTGTCTGTGAAAACCAGGCTGAAGTCTCCAAATCAAAAGTCTGATTTCACCAAAATCAATCACTGATTTCAATCTTTCACATGTCATTACTCAGTCAATATTAAAGATATCAAGGTTATATTTTCACAGAGTGTTCTTTACATTATGTAGTATGATTTTATGTAGAAAACATTAAATCACAAAAGAATGACATTAGCTGGGGTTTTACAGGTAGAGGCACATGCTAAATAATTTCACTTATAATGTTAATGTTGCTACTGCATATTGTTAAAACCACAAGACTGGAAAGGATAAAGATTTTGTATAATAGTCAGAAGCTATTTAAATGTGTAAAACGTACAATTTAAGCAAGCAATTTACACACAACATTATTAATAAAATCATTTGATGGATGATGATGCAATCAGGAGCAGGAACAGGGTATCTGTCAACTACTAGTATATAATTATACTAGTTTTGATGTGTCCTAGTTAATCCACTTTCATGTATATAATAAACACAAGCAGATAAGTACAGTTGTTGTGTTGACTGGATGTTTTTTGCAATGCTGACCAGATTGCAGCATTGCACTCTTTCTTAAATGACATCTTTACGTTTGTGTGTCATAGGTTCTTCTCGAGCCTCTTGGCTCTGCAGACAGTCTTCAGATGGCACTTTCCACTCCATTAGTGACCTGCTGAGGCATGATCTTACAGATTCAGATTCAGCCAGTTTAAGCAGTGCGACCACCAACAGTGCCGGCACTCCTCCATCACATCTACCAGTTCATCATACATCGCAGACTGGCCTTAAAGAAATCATCGGTGACATAGATGATAAATATTGTGGGACACAGGAGTGTCAAATCTGTTCCAGGGCTATCGAGACCCAGTTTCAAAGGCTTCAACTGACAGAAGAGGCATTACAAAGACCTGCTCCTCGTGAGCAGCCAGAGAGTGTAGAAGTAGACACCCCAGAAAGGCGGTCTTCAATAAAACGAGCTCACTTCTGTGCAATGAAACGCAAGCCTGGCAAGGACAACACATGTAGCTTAAGCCAAGGCCAACTTGTGAATATGCGCCGACACAGCCACTCTTTGGACAGCCAGACAGAATCAGTTGCAAAAAACATGGACCTTTTCTCATTACTGGAGAAGGACTTCAGTGTGCAGAGCTTGACTTCTATAGTCAATGAGGACTGCTTCTTTGACAACAACACCACAGAGGCAAAGAACTTTGCTGCGGCAACGACTTCATAGCATCCTTCACCTGGACAACTCATACAACGCTTAGCAGTGTGGAAACTTGTAAATGGCAGATCTGGAACTGTATTTAGCCTTTCTAGAGTTACCAGCCAAATAAAGGCAACTTATGTCAGTCAGTTCTAAGAAAGTGGTCCTGCTGTGTAGCAAATACAAGTAAAACACAAAAATAATTCATTGATCTTGCTCATAGCATACGTTGTGTGGCGGCAAAACAAATTAAAACGTCCATGGCATGCTAAAGTTGGCGTGTTCCTACACAAACATGTGCTACAGTCTGATCAATATTTGTCTTGTAATTTGGACACTACATAAATGTTTTGTTTATATTTTAGTATTGATTCAGGGATTATTTATTGAAGAGATTAATTTCTTATATTTTTACTAAGGAGTTAAGGGTTATGATTTTTCTACATGTAAGACAGGATCTGTAAAGATCTCATAATGCAAAACAAAAAGTAAAAGTCATAAGTATGTGGTTTATATATACAAGGTGGAAAACTAACTTTTCAATCAGCAATTTTAATAAAAATGCATCCTGGTCAACATGCTAAAAGTGTAAAAGCCATCTTTTTAGCAATAAAAGGTGTACACAATGTTTCTATTATGGTTTAATGTAATATTGATTTTATAAGCACAAATAAAAAACATTACACCATCTGCAATTTTTTGTAATTGTCCCAATCCTTTATTCACCTTTCCCTGGCGGAGCAAGTGTCGAACGCAATGTGCAAACAGGATTCGGAAGAAGAAGCAGCTCCAGATTCTACTGTAAGTCCATTAGCTGCGAGTCAACTGATTTATTGCGCAAATATTTTCAGAAAAGAAATCCTAACGGAAGTCTGGCCATTAGGTGCAAATCCACTGTCTATATGCTAGTGGCCACCATTAAGGTTTTCTTCTATTGTAGTCTGAAGACGAGGCTCCTTAATTTTATTGCCCATTGCCCACTTGGCTTTATGTGCCAGTCTCAGTTCCTCTCTGAAGTCATAGTCGATAAGGCCTTGATTCTCCTGACATAGCTTGCTGTAGGCGTCTGCTAACGCCCTGAATTCAGAAATAGAGAGCTCTGTGGGTCGCAGTGTGGGATCCACATCAGCACTACGCAGCAACTCCACTGATAATTCCTGACGCTGAGACTCTGGGAACAGCATTCTGAAGGGAAGAGAACAACTATGATTATGTGCTGACACCTCAAATTAACGTTAACAAAAGTGACGAGAAGCGATGTTATGTAAAGGTGTTTGATTAATGCTTCCCAAAGAAAGTAAAATGGTGACGTGCAGCTCTAGTTACAAATGTTGTGCCTCATCTTCCCCACTGCAATGAGTCATAATTGCTTTCCTTTAAAAATCTGTGTTTTTATGGACCTTAGTCATGTATTTTGGTAAAGCAAGAACAGTCAGTTAAATGTTGTACTGTCTTGAGGTCAAGTCTAATTTTTAATTTTTGAATCTTTGTTTTGCTTAATGGAATTTTTTTTAAAAACATTTTAAGATCATTATTAAAGCAAAGGTACAGCCTATTTCCTCATCCACCTCAGATCTACTATAACAGCTACCCTGACTAAATTTAACAGTGAAGCCCAGAGCTTTACCCACAAGCCAGAGGAATATTTGTAAGTAAAAACAATGGGACCAGATATAGAGAAGAGTTACTTGATGGAATTGCTAGGAAATGCTTACTCGAGGCCTCTGCGGCAGTGCTTTCTCCGAAACTGGAAGACGTTCCTGACGATCCTCTCGACCAGCTTGAAGGGCTGCTGGATCTGGGGCTGAGCCAGTGGAGTGAAGTGCACCACCCCCACATCCACCTACGCACACAACGGGTGATGAGATGCAAACACACACACACACACAGATGACAGAGTGTTACAGTCAAACCTGGAGACCATATTCAAAAGCTACTCCCACACGAGTGAGGGGGAGCAACAGAATGAAATCTAGGGGGATATATCATCAAGAGGAGGAGTTGGGTGAGGCTGCACGATGACAAGCCAATTCCGGTTGCCACAGTAACACCTGTTTGAAGGACCCTCACAATATGCCTCTTCAATGTGAATCGTAAGCCTTGTTTTACACTGTTACTTGCTAAATGTTATTGATTATGCTAGTCCTTTTTAGGGTTTGACCAGTATGATGGTTATTATGTTATTGTAGAGTTAGTGTTTGCTATCATCCAGGCAGTTAAAGGGTTAAATGGCACCACGCTTTAGCTTGGCACGCTGTTGAATTTGTACAACAGACATTAGAGTATACACCTTGTTACATTACTAGCTATTGTATTCCTTACATATTGCGAAGGGACACTTTTGTTTATTGTAAGCAGTAAATGGTAATATTAAATGTCTACTGTAAACAGGATTAAACGGGAAAGCTGGTCCCAGACCAGTTGTTGACTGACTGCATTGATTCTGAGTTGGCAACAAACCTTTACATTTTATTTGCATTAGTATACAAATTACAGAAAATGAAAACTCATCGTATGTATTCTTCAGACACTATTCAAGAAATGTGCCTAAATTTCCGTTGTTTTTAACTTACCATGTACCTAAAGTATCATTGCTTCTTTGACGCATCATTTAAAAAAAGTTCTTATCCACAAACTCACGACCACTTGTGAGAACCAGATAAATTCCAGTAATTTAATTTAATCACGGGTTTAATGCTTCTTTATAAAATGGTTAATTCCAGTCCTTGATTCTGATTAGTGAATAGTCACGTTTTATTCATGATAAATCACAGTTATGAGCGCTTCACCCAACAATTGTGCACATCACCCCAAGCAACCTTTACATATATCACAATCGGTCTGGGACTATTCTTCCAGCTAGATAGAGAAAGCAGATAGATAGAGACTAGTGCTTAAGTGAATAAGTCACGTCTGAAGGGGTTGTAGGGGTTACTCTGTTTCGCGTTGTGTCTAAAGTACAGCCTCTCATATTTTTCAAGCCAAACACATTTAGACCAGTCAAAATAACCTCTCTGAAAATACAAAGGGTGTAATGTTTAATTTGTCATTCCTAAAGAAAAAGATTACATTAAAACATTAAAATTCCCTCAGGGCTATTTGAGTAACCATTATATCCTTTACGTAACTGCTTCAGCATAGATGAGAATCTGAGTGTGCAGAGAAAGTAACCAGCGCTGCCTGACAGGGCTTTTCCCAGAGAGATGCTCGTTTTAACTGCAGGAATGGCTCGTCCCACGCTCCATGAACAGCCCAAGGCATCAATGACAACCGATGGCACCACTGATGCGCTTCTCATATATGAAATGCTTTTCAGTTAAACTCTGTGAGATTACAGGCTTCTGAGATGTTGAGATGATGATGGAGTCAAGACAGAAAGGGAGGAAATGCATGTTACAAAAGACTAAACAAACAAGAGTGTCCTTAGTTATATGTTCACACATTAAAAATGCCAGGCCAGTGAAATGCATTACCATTTGATTGAACAATAAATCTACAAGGAGGCAATAAATCAAGGTAGTGTGGAAACCCGTGCACTCCCTCTTGCACAGCAGAGGGTAATTTCCATTTATTATCGTGAATTTAAACAGCCATTTCTGTAGCAGCTGCAATAAGACTATTCTGACATCTGCATTGAAAACAAACAACTACATCAGGGTAATGAAATGACTCCATCCACAGCTGTGAAATGGATAAACAATTAAAAACGCAAATACAAGTGGGCAATAACACCCCCACATTGAAAGGACAACGTCAATGTCCTATCAAGCCACAGCCCATGACAGCTGAGGGTGATAAAATCATGGAACCATGCTTATAATTGCTTTCGTCACCTTCATTTATCAGCTATCTCTGAATACGGGACCCGCCACCTATACATTTTTTTCAGCATAATTCCAGCATCAGCACTTAAATATCCTAGAAGAAACAAAAACAGCAGGAACATAATTTGATGTGCATCGCTGTAGTAACTTAAATTCCTACAGAATTTGCTTACACAAAACTCTTATGGCAGGTAGATAGATATGGGAAAAGAAGCCCAGCTCTCTTTTTTGTCCTTCTTTGCCCCTGTCATTTCTAAACCAAGGCCATATAGCCACTCCCTCCCCGCAGCGGTAAAAGGACGGATGGAGGACAGCAGGGGTGGGGGTGCAGGGGTTTATAGGGGCAGCAGCTGTGAGTTCATCCTCCTGTAGAGTGAATGTTCCTGCGCTGTGGCAGGTCATATTATGATTAGGGTAATAGTGGTGCATTGCCATTATAGTGGAACACTTGAATTCCAGGTGAAAGTGGCAATTTACCAAAAAAGGTACAAACTGGCATGCATTTAGTAAAGCAAGTGCCTCTATAAAAAAGTACACAACTGGTATCATTAATCAATCTTATTAGAGTAAGAAAGGTGTTTTAGGGTAAAATATCTAAACATAAAAATGAAAAAAAAAAAAGATAAACATGAAACGTAAACACATTGCATATAAGCACTTATAAATGCAAAATAATAAAAATAATAAAATCTATAATAAGGTTTAGGTTTACAAAACTGAACCAAATCTACAATATTTAAAGAAATCTTTACACACAGTTATGTTTCCTTTCTTAACCAGAAAACAAGACAAATGCTTCGACAGAGAATAAGATGTATGCAAAAATCCTCTATTAAAATCTATTGTATTAACATTGTATTTACGATAACAAAGTGTAGTAATTATATGTTTTTAGAAACTGTAGTAAATTACAGTATACTTTCCTGGAAAGGAAAACGGGAAAAGTTACAGTGACGTTGATTTGAATCAAAACGCAGATTCGGTGACTACAGTCGGTTCCCGTGTAAAAAACCTTGCCGCTTACACAGGAAAAACGGACAACAGAGAGACGAGATGTGCTGCGTGATGCAGACAACACTGTCATTGCTCCATTGGTCTTGTCGTTTTATATACCGCTCCTGCCAACAACAACAACACCGGTAACGTGAGCGATTCACGTACAATAGCGTAACCTACACTCTGTTTATGTATTTATCCGTTTGTGTGTGTGTGCGCGCGCGCGCGCTCGAAGACCTGACGCGTCACAGCTCGCTCTGCACCAGCCGAGGTAAGGACATGATTTCTGCATTCCGCTCCTTATTACAAACAAAGCCTTCAATCTCCACTGTGAGCTTACGTTTTAATGATTTTTATCGCCGTATTATTAACACTAAAGGTACAGCGTAAAGGCAAGTTGTGTACTCGTGTGACGCGAACGCTACTTTGTCGTTTACCTGATTGCATGGAGAACTGAACAGGACTCCGGTTCGCAGCATTGAGCGCATGCACTGCAACTCCGCAAAATAACTAATTGCTCCAATCCAGATGCCACATGAACAAAAAGCCACAGCAGCACAAAACACAGAACCGGGAACCTGCTTTCTTATCACACTGTGTGCAAGCTTCTCTTTATTCCTGGTGTGCTGGGGAGGAGAACGCTCTGTTAATTCTCTCACTTTCTCCCGACAGGCTCAGATACTGAAGAGTCGAAGGAGAGGGGACTAGACAAGGCAGGGTGAATGTTGGTCGGGTTAAGGAGCGTGGGAGGATGGCGTCCACGGGCACGCAGATCTTCGCCTTCGTGCTTTCGCTACTGGGCATTTTAGGTGCCACGGTGGCCACGTTACTGCCCAACTGGAAGGTGAGCGCAGACGTCGGCTCCAACATCATCACTGCCATCTCACAGATGCAGGGGCTGTGGATGGACTGCACCTGGTACAGCACAGGCATGTTCAGCTGTACGTTAAAATACTCTGTGCTGGCGCTGCCCGCGTACTTGCAAACAGCACGCACCACTATGGTACTTTCGTGCGTATTGGCAGCGTTAGGATTATGTTTAGCCTCTTTGGGTTTGAAGTGCACCCGCTGGGGTGGGGGACAGCGCACTAAACGGCACGCTGCCGTGGCGGCCGGCGCATGCTTTGTGACCTCTGGCTTCCTCTGCCTCGTTCCAGCCTCCTGGTACACTAATGAGGTTATCGTCAACTTTCTGGATGCCAACGTGCCAGAGAGCAACAAGTTTGAGCCAGGAGGCGCCGTTTATGTAGCCTTTGTCTCGTCTGGTTTTCTTTTCGTAGGCGGTTCCATCTTCTGTCTGTCGTGCTCAGGTAAGCGACACGGCCCCCAGGATTTGATACTGCTCCCTCCGGATAAACTCCTCTTGCAGCAGCAACAGCAACTCCTCCAACAACAGCAGCAACAGGAGCTCCAACACCAGTACTGCTCTCTCTCACCTCTGGATAACAAGACTGGCTACAGCGTACAGGACTACGTATAGGGGGAAAACACACCAGACATGTGGAATGCACTGCCACTCGACCCCTGGCTCGTGTGATTATGAAAGAAAAAGGCTAGAGGGACCATCACTCGCTTTCTGCATCCCCTCTTTTAAGATCAGTAAGCACAAAAAATGGAGGTATTCCCCAAAGCAACGTCTTGGAACAGACAGATTGTGAATGCTAAAAGGCAAACGGAAGCAAAGCAAAGAAAGAGAGGAAGACTTTTATATATGCACATATCCAGCATCCTAGTAAATCTAATTAAAGTGTTCCCCTGGGAACGGATTTGCAACAAGGGAATGTTTCTGCTATTTCAAATCCCAAACCCCCTGCCCAAAGATTAGAAGCAATCGTTTAGCTGCTAACAATCGTTTGGTAACCTCTGTTGAAAATACGATGGCAATATGTCTCTAAGAGGCGATAGTATGGAAGACCAAATGTTTGGAATGTTTTCTTTTCCTTTTATTTGGGCAACGGTTGTGTTAACGAAATCACTTATGTTATTTTGGCAGCTGATAGGATGATTGATATTATGTTTAAGCATGCTTTCTGGAGCTTGTGCATAATGCAGTGGAATGCCTGATGTAGACTGAATCGTAGCCATATAGCCTGTGCCTAAAGAGCTGTAGTATATAAACCGCTGAAACTGTTTATAGTAAAGGAGGAGGAGGAGAGACTGGATAGGGGTTGCTGGGTCAATCATAATTGGGAAATCCATAGAGGCCGAGAAGAGACTGCGTCAAGTGGATGGTGTGATATTGTGCTGTTTAACACATTTTATTTCGAACAACAACAACAACAAGCTGCCTCCAGCTAGGTGTGCATCATTTGATCACGCAGACACTTAAATATACATTACTGCTTGTGTGCATTTCACCCATACTGCTACTCACTGCCATGGAAACAGTATTCTATGTCTAAATACATGAATTTTCTCTATACTTTTTGAGGAAAGGTCTGTGATCCTCTCTGTGTTGAGCTGGAGAGAAACATGAATCACTCCAGCCCACATCACTGGGTCGGTTTTCTGCGACACCCTCTCTTAGTTTGGGGGGATTTGAATCTAATCTTTAGGAAAATCTACATTTAGTAATTTTAGAGAAAAACAAAAAAAGAAACCAGCAACATTTTCATGGCAGTGAGAGTGACACCTGATGAGACTGCAATCTGGTAATGTCAGGAAATACTCATGAATGATGCCAAATTTCCTCATCTCCACATTTACATAAGCAGATGTACGTTTGTGTCCTGTGTCTATGACATATTTGCCATCTACATGATACTAAGATATCTTAAAGAATATTTTCATTTATTTTTACGGACGCATCGGTGACATGCTGTCGATAGCCACAGATACAGTTATTAGGAAATGTCCTGTTTGCATGGCTTCTATTTTTATTACTGTAAATACATTTTCGGAAACATGCCTGTGGTTAACAACAGTGTGCCACACTTGCAGTACTTTATAAACTAAGGTAAATTAAATTATTGTCTGGAACAAATCGACAGCATGCCACAGACGTTGATCACAGATATTAATACACATTAGGTTGCGAGTGACTTCTCTTTGTCCAACTCAAAACATTTCAGTATGCGCCACCCCTCTCTCCCTGAGCGCTTATATATGCTGCATCTACCATCCAGAACGACTGCGTGTTATGTGCAGATTTGCCAGTGCATGTACATACAAACACCCCCCCCTCATAAGCATGCGCACAACAATACAACCTTCCCTACACCCAACTTGTGTCAAAATGTGTTTGGATGTGGTCATGCATTTCTGTGCTGCTGAAGGGAGCAATGCAATTTTAGTATTGTTCTGCTTTGGCAAAAAGAGCTTTGGCAGTGATGGATGGCACAGCGCATTCTTCCCCTCAGATTCCCACAGGCGAGCAGATGGCTGTGCCTCACTCGCCCCCTGCAGGCAGCGGCAGGGCGTGCCGAGATGGCACAGTCGAGCATTGTGCTGCCCCTCTATTGCAGATTATGCCCTTCTCAGCAGACCGTGCCATCTCTGGACAATAATGACAACCATGCACCATTACTGAATGCAATAACCACTCTCCTCCGAAAAGTAACCATGCACTGATGTAACAGTTGTAAATGTGCCAAATCCATAACTACTATTCCAACGGTATGTCAAAGTATTCTGTTCTGTTTGCCAGTTGCAAAAGTATTGAAAGACTGCCATCTGTATTGGTAGATAACAATATACAAAGGTTTACAGTAGATCAATGTGCATAGTTTTTTAGGACTGTCCCCTTAAAATTTTAAAGCACAATTATTTCAGGACCATAAATACTTCAGGAGAGAGATGAAGGACTGACTATTTAAAATAGTGGTAATTTGTATACATCAAAGCTTTGCAAAGCAGAATACATCCATGTTGTGGACAATTTAATTTTATGCATATTTTTTTGTTTACTGAAAGCACGGTTCAACACCCAAGCATGTTCATAGCAAATCTTCTTTATAAGAAGACTTTTACACCTTTAATTGTGTAATGCAGTTTATTTTTTGTTAGCTGAAACCTATTTAAAACATGCTAAAATAAGGATGATTACCTGTAGACAGTATTACAATGTGTCAAAGAGATGTTTTGGATAAAGACAAACTAATATATTTGTATGGTGCAGCTTGTTCATTAGCACGCTAGAATAAAGTGAGTTTCATATGAGCCAAACCAAAACGACTGACCCTCGTTTCTGTTCAGTGGCCAATTGAACTATCCAGTGTTGAGAAATGCAGCTTATTTTTGGTGCATGCATGTGCACTTTTTATTTTGCAGAGGATACTGTTCACAGTTTCTGTACTGCCGGTGCTAGTGCAGGCAGTTGTATTTTTCAAAAGAAATCGGCAATCCTATTTGATTAATGTAAGAATATTAATGTAGAAATCTAAAGGACACAGTGTTTTACTGTGCCAAGATTTTTTCATTTTTAATAATATCAGCATTTATTCGTTTTATAGAAAACTACAGAAAGATAGGTGAGAAAGAAAGGTGTACTGTGAGAAAAAATCTGGAATTTCTTTAGTACATCCTCATCTGTATGCATGCATGTCCAGGTATGCAAACCTGCATGTAGCAATGCAATTAAGAATGAAGGGACAAGTAACAGTTAGTTTTTCAGGTACCTTTGTACCTTCCAAAAATGGATGTTTTTAAAAACTCTGTATTGTTTCACAAGCTGAAAGCAATTTTACGAAGCAAAACCAAAAGTAAAAAAAAGAAATAAAATTTGCACAAAGAAAAACTTTTAAATCTTGTTTAAAAGTTGTTTGACCTTGATGCTTAGTTATTATGCCGGTTTCACACTACAGACGTAAGCAGAGCAGGAGCAGCACGTAGGCAGAGCGTTTGCTGTCTGCGTCCGTTGATCTTTCACACTAGAAGTGTATGCAGCACGCAGCTGAACTGCGACTTGTTTACAGAATCATACACGTTTAATAGGGACATAAGCAAACACTTGAAATAAAGTGTTGTCTTTGAATATGTTTATAATCATTTGTTAGATCATGTATCATCAAAAGATTGTAATACTACTTTACAGCCTCCCATGCTTTTCCTTTGCTTGCAAGTCCATGTACATCACATTTTGAGAATGATAAATATCTTTTTGTTGTTAAACATTGAGGAGGAGAAAAGTGTGCTCCATTATGTTGTTTAGCCAGCGTAATCAAGAATCCGACTGACTTACACAGACACCGTCACGTGTGTTTGTTTATGATCTGCGATGTCAGCATGACATCTGCTAAACAATATTTATTAAAACTTGCTAGGAAACTGCTGAATGTCACGGTGACTGTTTAAAATACACTACATCTCATTTACAAACTTTTAAGCTGAATATTTCCTGTCAATTATGTGAAATTGGTCATTGACAATGCACTGTCACTTTAACTGAACAGGTGAGTATGCCCTGCTTACGTTGACAGTGTTCAAGTTCAAGTTTATTTGTATAGCGCTTTAACAATGTAGCACTGTTTCAAAGCAGCTTTACAGCAGAATAAACAGAATGACAAGCAGTGTGAAAGGTCTCATCTATTAACATGGGCACTGAAAAAAAATTACGCACTGCTTACAATTACAATTATCATATAATCCCAAGTGTCCCAATGCCACTGCTGTTTTCAGAGTCAACTATAGAAGCTGTACGTCTCGCACATTTCTACTAAATACATATATAAATGATATAAATTATAAATGCCTTCCATTTGTCATAAGAAACACATTACATATTTTAATTACAATAAAAAAGCCAAAATGTAATACCCATTTAAACCAATAGTAGGCCACCATTTTCGATGACATGTAAAGGTCGCAAGCTCAAGTAAACCAAACTGAAATATGATACTAATTCAGAAACAATACTTAGGTCTCCTCTAGATAAAGTGCTGTAAAAATAAATAATAAAAAAGAATAATAAAGAAACAAAATAAAGACACTATTTGGTGTATTTTCATACATTTTTAATCTTGTTGGTCAGAAAAGATATCTAACTATCGCAATTCCTTCTCTGCCAACCTTACTCACATTGTTACATAATATATTGCTATATATTTTACTTTATATTTTATATTATATTACTATATTATTAGCATGTTATTTTTGGGCAGTAAGTTATCTTCGTAAAATGAGTGATGTAAGATGTAATATAATATATGTAATATAATATAATATATGTAATATAATTGACAGGCAATGTAGATGACCTTGCCTGCTGAAGACTCCCTTGGGTCTGTATACACACACACACACAGCACTGTGAACACAATGTAATGATGATACGGTCCCTTGCGAACTGCTGACACATTAAGAAAAGAGACCACATGAAAATATTATCATCCAGTTCACAGACACACAGCTGTCATATATGTATCTTAAATTAGGATCATAGTACATTTACATTTACATTTATTCATTTAGCCGACGCTTTTATCCAAAGCGACTTACAACTTTACCAGTGGCACACTGGGAGCGATTAGGGCTGCTGTGTCTTGCTCAAGGGCACCTCAGTTGTTTCCTGCAGGTAGTGGGAATCGAACCAACTCTCTGGTTGCAAGTCCAACTCTCTAACCACTAGGCTACAACTGTCAAGATAACTGTAAATGTAAACTGTAAACTGTAAATAAACACGGTTTGATCATTTTGTATAGTTATAAAATGTATCACGTTTTGGACTATCAGTGTTTCTGCTTTTATTATACAGTTTATATTAATATTATGCCCGTTTTTGGCTTTCCTGTAGCATAAAGTAACAGCAGAAAATAACCAAACCCAATACTAAAAACAGAACACTGTAACACCTTCAAAAGCGATTGCTTTTTTTATGCAAATGAACTGCATAAAAGCTATGAGATCTGGTCAAAATCTAAAGCAATATTTAGATATTTTTAGATTTAATAGGATTTTAATAGTTTTAGACTGTAGGCTTTCTGGCTCATTGTAAAAACTTTACTCAGATACATTATATGACCTCATTTGTTAAAATCAAGCATTCATTACAAGAAGTTGTACCCCATTCATTTTCGTATTATTCTTTAGTTAAGTATATTTATTTTATCAGTTACATATTATAAAATTTTTTTACATATTATTTTTTAATATTTATATATTCTTAACAATTAGATGTCGTCTTGTGATAACATCACATCACAATGTTGTGAAGCACTATTTTCCCACTGTCTCGTAAGGATGTAAGGTCAAGCATTGAAGCGCAACTAAGATTACTCAAACTCTGCTCATTTTATTCTATCATTACTTCATTTCCTGCCTGCTGTTCTAGTAATAAGTTATTTGGCCAAATAATCCCTTGAAGGTGAAACACTTGGTCAGATCCCTAAATAAAGGCAAAATGTAAAAATGTTTTTTTTTTTTTTTTAAGAACAAGTATTTTAAAATATTTTAACTTTGACCTTCATGTACATACACACATTGCATAAAGCCCAGTAGTTACAAATTGTAAATTAATTGAGGTGTGATTTAATGAGTGGTTTCCACAGCATATTTAACATCTTAAATGTAAAATGAATTAATATATTTTCAGTCACCTTATTGTTTATTACTTGAAATAACCTATAATGAAGCATAGGATGAAAGCAGTATGTAAATTAATGACAATGTAGGGCAAATATAATGTTAAATTTAATGTTAAACTATGTGAGTTTCGTGGCAGGACTTTGAGCATTTAGAGGCGCAGGCGTCACTCCGAAGCTCTTGCAGTCTTTAAGAACCAAATTTATTAATTGCATCCAGTTTCTAGTTCTTTAAAAAAAACAGACCCAGTTCTGTATAGGAACCAGTTTTCGGTATCCAATCCTACTTGTGGCTGGTCTTAAGTGTATTTCTGATATATTTTTAATGCAATATATTTTGATATCTTTAAGTATTATTAGTAGTACTTCTGATGAAAGGGGATCTAGTCCAAGAACTACTGAAGTAGACTCTAAGCCTGTGATCTGTAGGATCTACAAAGTTACGGTCATAAATGGAACTAAAAGGATATAAATAGATGGTTATAAATAGATAAATATCTCTGATTCTGAAACACTATCAGATGGTTTTGAGACCAAAACAATTTCAAGTTAATTGTTTAATTTTATGCCATTGATTTAAAAAGCATGCAAAAGTTGCAATTACTTCTCTTTAATATATTTATTGTATTAGAACCAATTTATTGTATTTATCTCAGAACTTTTTGGTTGAAAACTTGAAATATTTGTAAGTTGCTTTGGATAAAAGTGTCAGCTAAATGCCTAAATGTAAATGCAAAATTTTCGACTACAAATACCAAAGAGGTCAAGGAACTAAAACGTACATGTGACCAAATGTTCTAATAGTAATATATATTTAGGTATGAATACTACAATATATAAATGATCAAAATACAGTGGCCCTAAACAAATATTTGGTAACAAACATATGCAATATTTTCACTTTATAGCAATGTCATACAATTGTCATTTTCTAAAGATAAAACAAAATCTGATAATATATAATTATACAATTATTATACACTAACTAAATGTAAGATATAAAGTCATAGAAATCATTTTTTTGTAATAATGCTGGTGTAACATGGCATACTTAATGGATCAGTACGCCTGAAAATGAATATTCTCTCATAAATTGCCATCCTAGCCACCTTCTTACTTCAGTCAAACACATTTTTTATAAAGTATGTGTCAGTTTATGTCCATGTATATAGATTGCTCCAAAAGGCACACACAGATGTGGCCATTAAGAATGCATGTCACAGAGAAATAGATCCTTTGATTTTACACAACGTGACACGGCACAACCGATGATTCTTTGATGCAAGACACGCATGGCCAGTAGTGGGCAGTCGTGTTTATTTCTTAGTCATGATGTGTACTGGAGCCAATTATATGTTAGGCTAGTGGATCCTTGGGAACCCTTGGGAACCTCTCCCAGAAGCATATTACATCAAAAAGCAGAGAACACAAATGTGTGCTGTTAAATTGTTATGTATATTGTTGTATATATAAGTATTTTGTTTTTGAACTGCTCAAATGGTGATGAAATATTAATGATTAAGTTAGTTTTTACAATCATCATGTGCCTTTCATCATTACAGTAGCACTTATATTATCATATATGTTAATTACGTCTAAAAACACAATATAAAATGTGCAACAATATTTTTTTTTACAAATTGCCATTAATGTGCTTTGATATTCTGTCAACACCTTTCAAACTGATTAAATTCTGAGATACAAATAAAGTTCAGAAACAGTTACTTATACTTTTCAGTTACTTCAGGTTTGCATATTCAGATTAGTGTTTGTATTTGCTGTGTATGTTGATTTCTTAAAATTATTTTTCTTAAACACAGAGCTGCGCTTCCTCTGCTGTTACATTAAGAAAACCAAAGGACTATGATTGTAAAAAACATTTAGATGTAATGAATAGATAACGTATGTAATGTAAAGATAATGTATTATCTCTGTTGTAAGCTAATATTCACATTGTTTTATTTCTCTTTCTAGCCTCAAGTTCTTTTCATTTAAAATACAAGTCTCATTTTGGAATTGTTTGGTCATGAATGCCTGTGTGAATAATATGCTGTGAAAGCAGGGTAGTTAAAGAATGTCAGCTGTCCTGACCCGTTACAAGGTGCAGAATGTGTATTATTCATTTACTATGCACTTATTGTTAGTAAATGGTTTTAGATTTATGTCAAAAAGTTACTTTTGTTAAGTTACTTAACATTTACCTTAATCAGACTGTGTAAAGTGAAGTGTTTGTTAAATCATGACACACTGCTCAAACAACTCTTACTTGCTTTAAGAACTCTTTGGGGACACTTTAATTTAATTATCCGTTAACAGCCTTATCTGAAGCTTGCTCTTTTAAACCGACATACCTTCGAAAGAAATACATTTTTACATTACATTTTTTACAAATAAAATTTTGTATGTGTTTTTTGAAAGTTTTATATATACACAACAGTGTTGTCAAAGCAATTTAAGTTCACATGGATCTAAAAAAAATGACAAAAGACATAGAGAACCAAGAATGACAACGCAAGGGTTATATCTGATGGTAGCACAAAATGTCCGAACAGTTACACAAAGCCTGGTAATAAAAGTGTGGCAATTCCAAATTTGCTAGGGCAATCTGAATCAGAGCCTGAATGTTTTATTATTTGTAAAAGTATTTTCTATTGACTGTAGAAATGTTTTGTGCACTGTATTTGCAATGCAATTTACTCTTGTTGACTATAATTTCTTTCCCATCATTTCTTGTGCAAATGTAACCCACCCATATGTGTGGATGGATATCTCCCAGAAGACTGGAGAAGTGATAGTGGTGCTATCGTCACCAAACGCTTGATATATAAACAAAGACCAGCTATGCTTCACTCTGTTTAAATCAATCTCTGTCACGAGTCTATCCTCGAGCTATCCCTCTCGCTAGTTTTTCTATCCTCTGTGTGTGATAAAGGACACTGCGGTATAGCAGACTGTAACATCAGCTCAGGGGACAGGAGCCCACTGCAGTGTTTTGGAATGCCACAGCTTAGCTTGTTTTGGGGGTGGCGTGGTTACAGAACCATTTTAACAACTGATGATGGAATATAAAATAACTGCACTCTTTGGGATGACAGAATTATTACCGTCTAACAACAGTAATTTTTGCTGCATGACAAACAGGCAAGATCATGACAAACAGGCAAGATCGGACAACTATTGTTAAAATGACACTTTAGCATTTAGCAGTTAGTAGCTATGTTACATGCACCAAAATGATCGATTTGTAATCAGACCGATGGCTCAATCGCACTAAAAGCCCTCATGTAAACACAATCCGGCTGACCTCAATCCGAATAAAATTTCGATCAGATTAAAAGAGGTTGTGTAGACGTTTATTTACAAGCATGTAAACACCTGAATCAAAATATTTTCCCAGTCTGACTTAAAAATACCTTGCGTGCACGTGCAGTGCAATAACATGTATGTTAATGTAGTGAAGCCTAACGGAAAACCGCTTCGTTTTTCTTCGTTGGCACAGTACAGAGAGAAAGGTATGAAAAAAACCCTTGCTAAATCACGTTATAAATGCCAATAAGGCAATGATTATTTTAATCGGACTGCAGTGTTTAGGGAACATATAAACAGGATTTTTTCATAATCTGCAATTGGATTGAATTCATTCAGATTGACAAAAATCGGTGCATGTAAACATACCTATTGTATAGGCATGTACTGTAAAGGAAGTACTTAAAACCTCACGATTAACAGGAAGGAGGCGTCAAATGTGATCCATGAGGATAGAGGATACCAAGTGCAACATGGGCCTGAGGCCACACAACATCCAATCATGGACCAAGCCTTCAAGGACGACTAACAGTCAGTCAATGCAACAGAACAAGGTGCCCTGCAGCAGCTAGCCAAGCCACTATCAGCTAATGCTCATGATTATAAATAGAACAATTGAGTTCTGTTGCTGCAACTAATTCCATCTGACCTTATAAAAGGATTCTGCAGGGAAATGGAACATGATGAATCTACTAATTCAAACAATAATGGTTGTACTCTACAGTGAGTAAGCTACTGCTAATTACCAACTGCACACAATTCAGTTCTCTAATCCAGTTAATTTGACAAGAGCATAACAGAGGGCTTGTGTATTATACACCCTGTGAGGCAACTTAATCTCAGACATATATTCTCTATAAATCCTATTAACTTCTCTATTCATATTATCAATGTCCATGCTCATTGTTCTTTGCATGAATTTACTTCCTTGAGACAGCATTGAAAAAATGCTGTGGTGGCTAACGACCAATGTAACTGTTATAAACTATGAAGCAAGCAATTATTTATTATAGTTTGTAGCCTTCTTTAAACTATCATAACAGGGTAACAGAGCAGTAAAGGGTAAGTGATTAGTGTATTGCTACTGTATGTATATGCTAAAGTTTCTCAATGCTACAGTGTTTAGTGTAGTTAATATATACTATTCAGTGTGGTTGTTGCTTATTGATTCAAGTCAAAACAGTCCATCCCCAAGTCATTATGATTAGGTCGTTCTTGTGCCTTGATGTGGCTTAAATGTAAATCCTAATTTATTAGCACACCTATGTAGAAGGTTAAAATATTTTATGTTCATGTCCATGAATTTGTGTACCTCTAGTTCAACTAGCAAAGCATTGCGCTAGCAACGCAAAAGTTGCAGGTTCGATCCCGGGAAACGTATATGTAAACGTTGATAGAAACTGTGTAACTTAAATTCAATGTAAGTCCCTTTGGATAAAAGTGTCTGCCAAATAAATAAATGCAAATGTAACATAAAAATGTCCATAGCACAAACACTGTGTGGCAGGCAATTTTAACACAAAAGATACATTTAATGAAACTCTAAACCACACAATTTCAATGTATTACCAGCATCAGATCCTAAAAAATAGACACTATTGAAATTTGATGGATAAATAGCAGCATGTATCTGGGATTCTGGGTTGCAGGCTGAATGCTCGCTATTAACAGCCAGGAAATGTAGTTTCCTTACAAATCTATCTTTTTATAGATACACTATATGAAAATAAATAAATAAAAAGGGAATAATAATGTTTAAAGAAGATGCAGAACAGCAATGTTTTTTCTTTAAACATCTTAGAAATGAATTTGACCTTTTTTCATGACAATGTCTACTCTAAATCATTACTTTTTTTCTAAGGGTGATGTTTCAATAGCTACTTGTCCAAAACATTACAAAGCAGTAAACATCTTTTACCTCTGGTACAAAAGCCTACGACAAAATAATCATCCATGCCATTTAATCTGAATGTTCAATTCGTCTCTCTTTCCTGTCTTCTCCTCTTTATTCCCATGCACTCCACCTGAATTAAATATTTACAGAGAAGGGAACGTTGGTGCAGGAGGTACTTTTATAGACCCCCCTGCAAATACCTTCTACTCCACAAACATATTCTTCTTATACAATCTAGTATAGGAAAGGAGATAGAATAAAACCTAAAACACACTTAATTCCCGTGTGGTACAACAGAGCTACATAATAATGCCTTGTGGGCATTATACAGTGTATGTCACCATATCTGACTTCATATCGAAGAAAACATTTATGCTGTACTCTGCTAATGAGCGAACACCCATACACTGTAAAAACCTTTTGGTCTCAGGAGGGAGCCGTGGGTTTTTTCAGTGAGGAACAATTGTTAGATTTATTTGGAGAAACATGGTTTGTATATTGTGAGTTTAAAAATAACTCACAGTTGGGAAGGTGTTATACTAATCCATCTCCAGCTGGGTTACTAGTACTATTATTAAACGTGTATCTTTTAATGTATAGAAAGTATAGCTTAAAGTTAGACGAAAGAGAAAAAAACTTACATCTGGTTTTGGAACAAAGGCACGTCCTGGGATGGTAAAACAGTTTTTGACAGTGCAGAGATATTGAGCCATGACTGAGAGACGGCTACGTTGACGGCTTCCTGTGCTGGCTGTTAACCTCTAGAAAAAAGGAGGTTAAGGGAGACATGGAGATGTTTTTATTCAATTTTTTCATGACATGCAAAAAGCACAGTGGCTTAGGTGTCAGTCTAGTAAATGTAGCAGCTAAGCGGTTTTTAATTTTTTGTTGTTTTATGTCAATTGATAATTTTCTACATTAAGTTATCAACATTGTTTTTGCATTTAACAAATCTCTCTTCTTAATTCCATAGCGATTTTCACAATTTGCATTGTTTTAACAGCTGTAAAAAATCATGTTAAATAACTAGCAGTACAGAAAAGATAAAAGTAAGAAAAAGGCAAAGTGTACACATGCATGCGCACACACATAATACAGTAATATTCAAACACAAAAAACTGTAAATGTAATTGTAAGTTATTGTATTATAGCGTATACAATATACAGTATTATTGAAATTCTTCAAAAAATCCACTTATAACACTTACTTCTGCCACTTCTTTCTGAAAGGTCAGTGTGAGCCTTGTACGACCAAACATAAAGGGTCCACTTCTGCTGGACATCTGCTCAAGCCACTTTATAATAAGTGGGGTTGACACACTAAAGGGCAGGTTCCCAATGATGTGCAAATTGGGTGGTACTGAAGCACACACAAGTCACACATTTATGTTCTTAACAGGCATTTACATGACTTATAATACAGTGTACTAGCACTGTCAGACGAGAATATATTGCATTTGCTAAATTAGGCCTTAATCACAAAAATGAATAAATTGAAAAACTGTATTTTGTAATAACTTGCAATGTTTACCATCTTCCCATGTCCTGGCTATGTGGGCCGGGAACCCTGTGTCAAGTCGGTATGTCAAAATATCCCCATGTGCTATTCTCATTCTCCCAGGGGCAGCCTCTGACAAAAGCTGAACAACCAAAAAGGTAAAAAAATTCAACAGAGATGCTTACAGAGTTCATAAAACACAAATAATCAACTACGGGTAACTAAGGAATATGTATTGTTAAATATCCCTAATACAAGTAGCAGAACTTCTGAAAAATATCAAAATGGCCTTCATTAACTTTGGCCTTCATGTACAGATAAAATGACTAACCGAACAATATACCTTTCTCTGATATCAGACGCATTCTTAAAAATCACTTATTTTCATTTATAAACTCATTTATATCTGAAAATGTTAGCTTTTCTGTGATTCATGGCAACAGGTCTACAAGATCACTGGTCACATCAGTTAAGCATAAACATTTACTTTACAAAAAACAGACAGGTTATTTATAAAATTAGATAAATCTATATAAAAGATTATTAACTTTAACTGACAGTTTATGCATAATCAGATGTTTATGCAAACCTGTAATCCAGGAATAAAGCGCATATCCTTTTCCACGACTAATAAGTCTGCTGCCCCAGCTTTTAGAATAGACCTGGTCAGACCCCCTGGTCCAGGACCCACTTCACACACATGCATGTCCTTTAAGTTTCCAGCCTGGCGCGCAATCTTATCTGAAAGCCATAAAGATATTTCTGTTTAATACCCACAGTCATAAGCTGGGCACAACTTGAATAAAATGTATCTAATGTTAAAAATGCATTTAAATGAAGGAAAGCAAGAGGCTGTTGGACTTACCTGTAAGTTTCATGTCCAAGAGGAAGTTCTGGGAAAGCTGCTTCTCTGCCCTTAGGTTATACAGTTTGATGATCTCTCCGATAGTGGGCAAAGGAGGTAACCGAAAAGCGGCCAGTTTCTGAGATGCTGCCATCCTCCTTCATTTACATTTAGTCTTTATACATACAGAAAGAAACAAAATTGTGAGACCACCTGATACTGACATTTTTTGTGTGCTTATGTGCATGTGCTTACATTCATTTACTTTATGTTTACTTCCCAGATGCTTAGTGTTTTTTCAGACTCTGTACTGCCGTGACAGGGTACTTGATGTGTATATTAGTGTTAGCAATTATTACGCAGTTTTGTCATTACTATACAGGATTATAGAGTGCCCCAGGGACAATGTATTTTTGTATGCCAACCCAGAAGTTTGGGGTGCACTGGTCATGAATTTTAAAGGCAAAATACAATAGTAATACAACCTAACATGATGCTATAAACAGACTGCACCACAATCGCCGCAAAGCTTCAGGCAACTCTTTAAAAGTTTGCTGAAATCATGTTCTCTGATAAGTGACCACTGCATGAATGAATCTCCATCCACACCGTCTTAAGATGTTGCGTTATTTATTTTATATTTTTATGCGTAATGACGTTTAATTGTCACATTAAAGCTTTTAAACTCACTAATGGGGGATTACTGGTGTGTTTTATGTCATAGAATTAAACTTTAAATTATGTTGAGCTTGTGTTAACCACACCCCTTATTTTAGGCATTTAACTAAAAGCCTATTAAAATCCATTGATTTCCAGACGATGAAACCAGAAGTGCTTCTGGTCTTTGCCTACAAAAATGCATTATCCCTGCAGCATTGTACTTAATGCATTACAAAAAGGTGACGCATTGGGTATGAAACAGTGAATACATAATATTTAGGTGACACCTAGTGTTGCATATTCTAAATTGCAGATAATATTACAGGTCAAATTTTGGGTCCAGATGGTGTTGCCAGGGTTACGGTTTTCCGCACAACTGTGCCAACTTGAAAAGGCAGTTACAGAAAAAGTATGAAGCCGTGGGTTGTGTTTTTTAACTTTCATAATGTCACTTGGCCACCAAAATACTTGACCTTTTGAACACAGCGAAATGATCATTTGTGAAAAACAGGAGTAGAAGGGTGCATTTAAAATAAACGAGGAATGGCGTGGTCACACTAGACTTTCTTTTCCATTGGCTTCCATTCATATGCAAGCTCCTGCAAAATCTTTTCGCATATCACTGCATTCCAAGGGTCACATTTGGTGAACTATAGGAAATTTCACATTTCAAAAGTAAAGAAAACTAAACAAACGTCACTTTGTTTGATTATGATCATTTTCTAGTGTTTAAACAGACTCGTGGTTTATGACAAAATAACACCAACAAGGAGACCGGTGATCAAATAAAATGCACACACAAAACACATTTCCTCTCACACAATGCACACACTGCTGTCAAGCTACCACGCTGTTTGGTCTCCCATGTGTGCATACACACACATACACAATCTCAATAGCTCATTCTTCCACTCACGAACATTCATCAACATACACCCAAAGCACAAACAAACACGATATTAGGTTGTCAAACACAGAAATTTCAGGGGCTGATGTGTTGGAGACAGAAAAAACTAGCGAGGTTGATCTTCCACAAGTGCAGTGGGTATGTTAAAGGGCCTTTACCGATACCCAGGACCTGGCCGGGTGTAGGCATGGAAATTTCACATTCCGTACAGTAAGTCTAGTGTGACCGCAACATGATATACAATCTACTTATTTAAAACCTGTTTAAAATTTTAATAATATAAATATGTAGCAATAAAACACTATGTTTTTACTAGTTGTCTAATGTTATTGAATGCTGGATTTGTGCTAGATTTCATTCCTTTTGGGTGGGATTTGAGTAGTCATTGGGCTGGATATATTTTTTGACATAACAACCGTTTCCAGGTTTCAGTGACATAAGTGATGTATTTTACATAGCACTATATGCATGATATATGATTTTTTTTACTTCGTGTAACTATTTAAAACTGAATAAACACTTAAAATATATGTTGTATCTAATCAGATTTTACAGAAACTAACTATTGTTTTACTACAAATAAAACCCAAAAAGTTAAGGTTTGTTACAGAAAACATATTTTCTTAGCTAATAGCTAACCGTAGTTTTTTGACAAGTTCAAGTTTACTGTACATATAAAAAGACAAACGCACTTTCTGTCTAAGAAATTCTCATAGTGCTTAAACGTTGACTTCTTAAAAAAAAGTCACCTTGAAAGTTAAAGAACAACAACATCTTGAATAAAAATAAACGCTTACACATGCCACGATGGAAAGGGGGATGTCCTCACCAAATCTGTGTCTGTTGTAGAAGCATATTACCCTGATGATGGGTTTAATTTCTCCAATGGGGTGTCTAAAATAAAGACGTTGGCCAATCAGGTATATAGGGATAGGGGTTCCGTTGTTCTTGAAAATAGCCACATGCCTGAGCTTTTCAAGAATGGACATAGGACCAAAGTCCTTTGAAAGTCGTGGCACTTGGCCGCCATGTTTGCAACGCCTCCGTACAGCTATTTCAGTCACAGCAAGACCACAGTTCTATTTGCCTGAATGAGGAAAGACTGATATCCTTAAAATTGCTGGCTTAAACCACAATTAAATACTATTTTTGCGACCAACAATTTAACCTCACATCAAATGTGCTATAACATTAATTTCCTAACCTCGAATTGCGCTAAAAATTGCGTTTTTCTGAAGTTGCTTCAGCGACTGCGCATGCGTACATGCTGGTAAGCGGTTCACGATCGCCGCATAGACTCCCTCCCCCAAAGGATCGTCTGTCTTTATCAGTTGACTATTGGCTTGTTCAACTGGTCATATTAGGTCATTGAGCGTCGCAGTCCTTCCATTCATAGTAATAGCACTGGCGCATCTTGTTAACATCTAATCTTTGGTAGGACCTAACACGTAACTTCCGCTTTATGCTTGACTTAAAGTGCACGCAAAATGTTTCCAATCCTCTTCTTATTTTAATCTTATGCAGGCCTATACTAATGTAGTAGGGTCTATAGGTATTCCCACATTTATTTTATTTTGTTTTTATGTGTACATTTTGTACTGTGTAATTTCAAAATAAAATAAAAAAGATGTTTCCAATCCACCATGTTAGCATTTTATCTTTGGCGATTTCATGTATGTATAAATGTTATGTTAATTAATCTTTAATTTATAAAGATTGTTTTAACAGACAAAATGTGTAAGTATCACAAACCTTTGTTAATCGCATGGCTTGTTTTTGCCAAAATCTAAAAGCCTATGAGAAAAATCAATAGGATTTTTGAGGGAACAAGTGCACCGCTAACTTCCGGGTTGTCGTACAACTACGTCATCCCTACGACGCTGCATACTCTGCACAAAATAAAAGCATAACGTGTTCAAATAAAAGCTTATAATAAAAACGTAAAATAAGTATTTCAGCCAATCGTAATGTGGCAGACAGACCGATAGTTTTGTAAATTATTACTTTTGATATTATAATAGATATAATAGACAATTTTTTTAGCACATGGATAAAACGTTACATATATAGGTAACTATGAGACATATTTTATTTCTAAAACAGCATGATGTGAGCTTAAAATATGCTATAGGTCTGAATTCTTTCAGGTGAGGAACATAAACTGAAACAGTTCAGTGGTGAAACATTTACAGTAGTATTTATTACAGTGCATTAAATAAAATTAAATAAATAAATTTATCAGTATACTTGTAACTGATTACTACCTGATTGATTTTTATGAATTCGCAGCAAATGATTTTTGCAAATACACCACCAGCATGTGCAAAGCTGATTAAATGCTGATCTCATGCTCTACCACACAAATCCACAAATGGCATTACTAATTTTTATGTACACTTCAATTTTCTTTGTGTCTTTAATTCGTGACAAGTGCCTTGTTCGCGTTTTGAGGTCCTTAAATGTATTTTGAGGTCCTTTAAATGTATTTATTTATTTTTCCCTTTATTGATTAAAGTGCATTATATCAGCATCACAGGCACACCTGTCAGTTAAAATAGTCATCACAAATAAATTATTATTTTAATTTGTGAAACCTAAAAGCCAAAGAAAGAAAACATTGATCTGTTTTATTTTCTTTAGACAATGTAAAATCTAACATAATATTACACATTAGCTTATAAAACATATATGTAAGTCATTGCCGTGTGTGTGACAGTAAGGCAAATAATCAAATAATGTAAAACAAATCTAACATTTGCACTATATTTAAACTTTGCTGAATTTGCTGAATTGAATAATTATTTATCTCTTAGCTCTAATGCACACTATGTGTTTATTTATATGACAGATAGAAGACTAATGGTCACTTACAAGACTTAACACCCTGTTTCATAGTGCATTACAAAAATGTTTTGTGTGCACTATTACTGCTGAGTAACTTGGAAAAATATGGAAAACATGTTTAAAAACAGCTGGTAAATATAAAGCTAGAATTTCAAGTGTTTATACAGTATTATTAGTAATACATTGGAATTAGAGGAGGGGAACGAATATAATCATCAGGCAAGTCAAGAATGACAGCTCTACTTTTAATTTCATTGTGTTTAAGTGTTCATGTGATTTACTGTGGTGGTTGGTAGGTGGTACTAGGAATGTCAAATTTGATCAACGGTGGTACTTGATTGCCTGTGTTTGCCCTGGGGATATGGTGGTGTTGGGCTGCCCTTTGCACTCCAGAGGTTGGTCTACCCACAAGTCCACATCAGAGGTTGCTCCAGCTCACGAGCCTGCGCCAGAGGTTGCTCCAGCTCACGAGTCTGCTCCAGCTCACGAGTCTGCTCCAGAGGTTGCTCCAGCTCACGAGTCTGCTCCAGAGGTTGCTCCAGCTCACGAGCCTGCGCCAGAGGTTGCTCCAGCTCACGAGTCTGCTCCAGAGGTTGCCCCAGCGCACAAGTCTACCCCAGAGGTTGCTCCAACCCATGAGTTTGAGCCAGCCCATGTGTCTGCACCAGAGGTTGCTCCAGCTCACGAGTCTGAGCCAGAGGTTGCTTCAGCCCACAAGTCTGCACCAGAGGTTGCTTCAGCCCATGAGTCTACCCCAGAGGTTGCTCCAACCCACGAGTCTGAGCCAGAGGTTGCTTCAGCCCACGAGTCTGCACCAGAGGTTGCTTCAGCTCACGAGTCTGAGCCAGAGGTTGCTCCAGCTCACGAGTCTGCTCCAGAGGATGCCCCAGCGCACAAGTCTACCCCAGAGGTTGCTCCAACCCACGAGTCTGAGCCAGAGGTTGCTTCAGCCCACGAGTCTGCACCAGAGGTTGCTCCAGCTCACGAGTCTGCACCAGAGGTTGCTTCAGCCCACGAGTCTGCACCAGAGGTTGCTTCAGCCCACGAGTCTGCACCAGAGGTTGCTTCAGCCCATGAGTCTACCCCAGAGGTTGCCCCAGCTCACAAGTCTACCCCAGAGGTTGCCCCAGCCCATGTGTCTGTGCCAGAGGTTGCTCCACCCCACAATTCTGAGCCAGAGGTTGCTCCAGCTCACGAGTCTGCTCCAGAGGATGCCCCAGCACACAAGTCTACCCCAGAGGTTGCTCCAACCCACGAGTTTGAGCCAGAGGTTGCTCCAGCCCATGTGTCTGATAAGATGTCCAATAATAATAATTTCAAGTAAATTTTTTTGTTGTTGTTTTTTACGGGGTGAATGTTAAAGGGTTAATTAGTGCTGTGGTTTTGTTAGCAGTACATATATACAACATACTGTATGCAGACAATGCAAGTGGCAATTAATCTGGCAATTAAGTGGTTACTACACTTATTTAAAAAAGGATACCGATTTTGTTTACCTTCTGTATCATCATAGTTTTACTACAAATACAATACCAGTTAAACTATTGTTACTGTAGTAAAATCACGAAATAAAATGAATTACAAAATATTAGATGATAAAAGTGAGTTTCTGTATACGTTTGTACATATCTGTGACATTGTCATGCCTGATTATTGTTAGTTACTATCGTTTCTGAGTTTGTAATAGCTAGTTTACTCTGTCTTTCACATGCAGATGCTTCAGTGCCCCTCTTTAGACAGAAGACACACTTTGCATGGTTTGATAGTGAAACATTGCCTAATTTGTGTAATTTTCCTACTGTAATTGCATCTTGTCATGGCTAACATGTAACATTTTGATGTTAAAAAAACATCTGTTGTATTTGTGTTGTGGACTGGAAGAAAGGGAATGAAACATGCAAGGTACAATTGACACCAATCATTCTGGTCCTGCATCATCCAGGTCCTGCACAGGTCTTTGCTTTTTCAGTAACACCTTGAATGGCTGCGCAAAATGGCAGTTTACCAAAAACTTTATTTTGTTTTGCATTACTTTATTACTTTGCAAATATATACATTATGTCAGTATTTTGATTCTATACAACTGCCTTTTTCAAACTTCGCATTATGTATATAGCCAATGTGAAACAATGTCAATAACATAGTCTGGTTACATACAAAAAACGGACCAGTACCACATGTACAAAAAACTCTTAAAAAGACATTCCAGGCAAATGGACTTAAAGGCATCTCACTTGGGTAAGCATGGGGTTAATGGTATCATGTTTTTCTCTAGCAGGTTTTGAACCTGAAGTCAATAAATTTACACATTTGGCAAACAAATTTATCCAAAGCGACTCGTGCATTCAACATACTTTACACACGTTTGCAAGCGCTTGGCCAGCACACAGTGTGTTTGCTTTTGATTATGAATAACACTGACATTTCATAAAGCAGCAGCATGTAAAGCATAGCTAGCGTAGCAACATGAGTTTGCATTTGAGTAATTATGTAAAATACATCGCCACACATATCGTCACACATTGTGACATTGACTAAAACACCTATACAGTATGTACGTGAATGATATCAATTGCTCTACACACCTTCTTAGTAACTCTACATTAGAAACTGTTTGCTATTCTTATACCATCGCATCCTCGCTTGGAACCAGAAATTAAACTAGAGAAGCGGTGACGCCAGCAGCTGGAACTTCCACTTGATATTTTAAGTCATTCATGCTGCTGGCATTTAAAACTTAAACTAAGACTTGTTCTGCACACCTACAACCCATCTAGAACCCTGCGTTTAGTGAATGGTTCCTCTGTGGTTCCTCACAGAAGGACACAAAATGACTTATTCACACCTATTCTCCTTTACTGTTCCTTGCTGGTGGAATAATCTTTCAAACTCAGTCCGGTCAGCCACATCCCTCAAATTTTTTTTAAACAATTAAAAACTATATTTTCGGTGAATACTTCACAGGAACACGTTAAATGCTTTCTCTATTAATTATAAAAAACAAATCTCCTCTTTCCTCAACAGGTACTTTCAAGCTTGCAAACTTGCAATAGCATTTCTTGTATTATTGTTTTCTCTCTGTGATGTACTGTATTGCTCTATTGTTTCCTCAGTTTGTGTAAGTTGCTTTGGATAAAAGTGTCTGCTAAAAGCATAAATGTCCAGCTTAAGCTGAATTATAGAATTATAGTACATTTTTTAATGTATTTATATATATTATGCTGATATTACAAAAATGTTTTACAAAAAAATTTGTAGTCATTATTTTAGTGTGTAGATGGCTAAGAAATAGAACAAGTAACAATATAATAATATAACAGTGTACTATAATTGCAAGTGAGTACGGTTATATTGTTCGATACATCACCAGTGCCAGCCCCAGTGGAACAGATGTATGAAAAATCTCCAACAAAAGCCTCAACAATTCCAATACTATACAAAAACACTTCTAACTATCCATCAGACCTTCTGACCACCCCAAGAAAACATACAAATGCATGCATCGTGCATGCAGCCAACTCACTGAAGGATAGCTGAGTATTTACCATTGAATAAGAGCAGGGACAGTCTTTGTTAAGTCTTTTATGCCAAGAACTCCATCTGTTTCTGAGGTTTCTGATAGCCTACATTAGATTGTATGTGCTCCTCTAATGCATAGCTACCCTCGTCCTTTTTCTTCATTCTGTAGACCATTAGAGTGACCAGCATGAGCGCAAGCATTAGACCCACCACACCACCAGCGATGACACCTGAAGATAAAGTGTTTAGAGATTATTTTTACAGAGCTAAATGCGTTAAATACTTTACCCAGTTTAAAGGTTTTCGCAAAATCTTCTGTCAACCCAAATCTGTATGCTGGTATTTTTTTCTGTGAAACTAAAAAGGTGGAAATGTAAAGAACCAGTAGCAAAAGTAAATATTTTTTTAGTTGAATAACTAATAGCTGCCTCTGTTCACTGTGACAAGCTTTTAAGAAAACTCCTGTCCCTCTTTTGATGATTGTGGTCAGGCTCACATTCCTCACGACTTGGCGGTACTCTTGTCGTGGGGTTTGCAAATGGACCCAAGAGGGATACAAAAGCCCAAGCAATAGCTCAATGCAGGGCTTTCAAACTCTGAGGAGGTGGATGTCATAGGCGCAGGGGAAATTGAAGACTCGCCACCTCTCTCCCCTGCATATGAGGGGCTTTTGGAGGTTGTCACTTAAACATAGATTGGCCAATCGGAAACTGCTTCAGGACGTTGATAAGGGCGAGAGGGTCAGGCCCAAGCACATTAAAGAGCTTTGTCAGGCTGCAGACCTGTCTCTTCCCTGATAACAAGCAACCATTGAATCAATGTTAAAAACTGTTGATTTTTCAATGTTAATTTAATTGAATCAATATCACTTTTGTACGACGGAGGATTAGTGCCACGTAAAAAAAAATCTAAGATTACGAGATTAAAGTCGTAATATTTGAGAATAAAGTTGAAAATACGAGAATAAAGTCGAAATACTATGAGAATAAAGTCGAAATACTACGAGAATAAAGTCGAAATACTACGAGAATAAAGTCGAAATATTTCAAAAATAAAGTCGTAGCTTTAGGAGACATGTATATGAGACCATGCAGCCCTTACAAAAATGAACGATGGTTTTATTATAGTTAAATATATTTTTGGCAGATTGAATACCACAAGTAATCACTAAATATCATGGGGTTAAACTATGATTATTGTAGCGAGACCAAGGGATTTGGCTATATGGCTCGTTCCCTTCATAGTGCACACTTGAAGCGCGGCTCTTCTCATTCAGAATGGGATCACTGCCTGGCTCATTCTGGCTCGTTCCCTTCATAGTGCACGCTTGGCGTGCGGCGCTTTGCATTCAGAATGGGCTCCACTGCCTGCCTGTACATTGTATATTTTTATTTTTATTATATTATTATTTCTCATCAGCTTGCATGTAAATAGTTGATTCATTGATAAAGTGTGTATGCACTGAATGTGGTAAATGCTTCACAGATCTGATTGTTTACTATACATAACTCCAAACATGTTTACAAATTACGACTTTATTCTCGAAATATTTTGACTTTATTCTCGTAGTATTTCGACTTTATTCTCGAAATATTTTGACTTTATTCTCGTAGTATTTCGACTTTATTCTCGTAGTATTTCGACTTTATTCTCGTAGTATTTCGACTTTATTCTCGTATTTTCGACTTTCAATATTACGACTTTAATCTCGTAATCTTATTTTTTTTTATGTGGCACTAATCCTCCGTCGTACTTTTGCACCTGCAATTAATGTTGAAAAAATGTTGAAATTTCTTCAAAACACCATTATGGTGATCAGTGTTTGCTTTAGTTGGGCTCTTGCCTCTTGTGCTATAAAGTTTAGTTTTCTTTGGCCTTTGGCTGTTGTAATACTGTGTTACAATTAGTTTTTCTATTTATTTTGTCACAGTAGTTTTGAACTTGTCAACCAGAAAGAACATTTGTTTGTTATTCTCAATATAATCTCAATATTACTTTAAAACAGCTCCTTAATTTCATTGGAGGTTGATGAACACTTAACTCGTGTAAAGCATTTGTTGCTTAATATTTTATAAATGCATATGTGTGTTTGGATTGAAACAAAGAGATGAATGAACTTAATGAAAATCAAAACCCCAGCTAAAGCAAACACTGATCATCATAATGGTGGTCTGATAAAGTTTCAACATTTTTTCAATATTAATTGCGGGTACAAAAGTGATATTGAGTTTTTAACATTGATTCAATGGTTGCTTGTTTTCAGGGTTTGGGCTACTAAGGACATGACCCTAGGCTTTGGCTGCTCTATGACACCAATTATAGCCATAAAGAGACAACTATGGTTTAATTTAGAAGGCATTAGGAGAGTAATAAGGTAGTGCTTGATTGCCATTACACGGCACATGGTGATGTAGCAGCAACCAGAACTGGACTAGTTGCAAATATTCTTCAGTCACAATCACACAAAGGCATTTCCCAATGTGTTGACATATGATGCAGCATCTCGTTCCCTCTCAGGGAACCAAGGTTAAAGTCATTTCCTGAGATGTTTTACGAATTATCTGTTTAATCCAGTTGGTTTAGCTGCCAGCATATGACCTGCGTCAACATCTATTAGCGCTGAATAAATTTCCATCTATGACAGACTCTTATTGGCTACTTTTTATTTTATTTTAAAGAAATTAATATGTTAGCACAATTATATTTTTGTCTACAAAATAAACTTCAAACATTATGAAATACCCCTTCAGATTAAAATATTTATAAGATCATGAGATACATTTTTGTCAATTATGTCTAAACCTTTGACTGATACATAAGCAGCACAAATATAAAACCAACGTTAATTGGTGGTTTTTACAACAAAATGTTCATAAATGAACAAAATCAATGGCAAACAAATCACTAAACATTAAACGTTTTGTACCAAATACATCTGAATATACACTCACCTGCAAGAACTTCCTTCCTCTCTAGAAGGCTCCCAGATGAAGCATCATATGCTATATCAGCATTATTCAAAGGCACTGCTTTTCTGGATTTAATTTCATTGTCAAAGTGAAAGTCAGAATCCTGAAAAGAGAGCAGCTAATTTTTATTCTGTATTTGAAAAGAGATAACCAAAATAAGATCAATTCAGTGCAAGTCTTTGAAGCATAACATTAAATAAGTTTTACTCACCATGTCTGAATTCCCAACCTCAGCCCTGTCACCTGAAATAATAATATCTTCAAAAAGGGAAGAAGTTAAATTTCTTCCTTCTGTAGTCATAATAACAGTTGTGGTATTTGCAGCAGGTTCAAGTTCAAGATTTTTCACATCTGACATATCCTCCATATAAGGAACACTTGTACTTCTGTCAGTGACCTTTTCTGAAACTGTAGGCCTGTGGTCTTCATTAAAATTGGCTTTCTTAGTATAGTCCACTACACTGCTGGTGTCATCTGGAATGATAGCGACTAACAGTTGTAGTTTCCTCCAGAACAATATCCTTTAAAAAAACATGTTGGTATGTGGTCATCAAGCTTTGAGAAACTGAAATATGGGGTGAATATGACGCTATTGTGATTGGTGTTCTGGTAGTCTTTTCAGTTGGCATCACAGGGACATCTGTAACACAGACAGGCTTTATGGTTTTAAAATGTACATTAGTTAGAATAAAGGTCTAAATGGGATATCAGCGTCTACAGTATGTGAATTATAATGAGAACAATTAAAGTAAGAGAATAGCGATTAGAGGTTAGGCATGTTTAGCTTGCTTTTAGATTGCCATACTACAATTTGATTTAATCATGATTTTACCATATTCTGAAAATCCTGATCCTGAAGACTCCTCATCATCTCCGGATATGTCCTGATCCTCAGGAGCTTGCGAAGATTGCTGTTAAGAGAAAGAAAAAGTCATTTTTCTAGAATATACAATTAAAGGAATATTACCCAATATTTAATCTTATCCACAGGGCTGGGCAAAAAAAGTGGGTTTTTTTTATATTCAAATTTTTTATTTTTCTAATTGCTTTCGTTAATGCTGCTGTAAAAATCCTACTCAGAATGACTGTAATATGATTACCAGGAAAAAAATATTTTCTGCCATTGAAATTTACCCATGATGCTTTGCAGATCGTACAGATTCTTCAGTAAGCATGTCTTCATTTTACAATAATAATGCTATGAAAACTACAGAAATGTGTTACTGTGTATTGATATATTGTGTTTGAAATTCAAATAAACAAATAGTAAACCTTTAAAAAGAGGAGGATATCAGGAAAAATGTAGAAAAAAAATAAAGAAATAAAGAAATAATTCAACTTTTGAACAAGATGATCACTGGAAATTTTACTTTATTTCTTACAGTCCACAAGACCTGTACCCACAAACACACACAAAATGTCTTTCATATGGAATGACACTCCTTTGCAGGATGCATAAAACAAGATTACACAGTTACAGGCAGCATTCCACCAATTAGGACACTTCAAAGGTGGACAGTACTAAAGTACATTTACTTGAGAATGGATAAGTGGTCTGTTAAAAACTGTAATAACATTACATAAAGTCTACAGAAAAGCCTGTGTCGCTAGTAATAGGCAGCCATGATTCTTTACATATCGTGACTGTCTGACAGAAACCTCATATCACAACTGAAATGGTTATGTTTTGTATCTTGGTCACCCTTTTCCATACAATAAAAATGACAAGAGACTGAGACAGTCATGCTACAAAAAACAAAGCACCATAAACCAAATCAAGTTCCATATCACTCATTAATATAACTGCAAGCAGCAATGACAGACCCAAGTAGATTATTGTATGGAAGCATCTTGATAACTTTGAGAACAACCTTGTAAAGTGTATTATTTGTGATCACAGCAAATCACTTATTATTATAACACCACATCAATGTTGTGACACCTGGGCTCTCATTTACTACATACAGATTCATGTGCTTCCTCAGCATACACAATGTAGTTAAAGGGGTCATAGGATGCAATTTCTTGTTTTCCTTTCTCTTTAGTGTGTTATGTAGCTGTTTGTGCGTGTATAAAATCTGCAGTTAGTGATTTCTATGTAGAAATGTGGTGGTAAAATTTCCTAACCGCCCAAATGTATACGCAAAGAATGAAGGCGTACCTTTATTTTCGCTATTGTATTGTTGCCATGCAAATATGGTAAGGGGCATAACATTTCCGTCACATGCTCGCGGTATTCGGGCCAATCACAAGTGCACTGTATCGCTGGCCAATCAGAGCACACTGCGCTTTTTAGAACGATGTAAATATCGACACGTTTCAGAAAGGCGGGGCAGAGAGGAGCAACAATAATCTCCGGTATGTGTAAAAAATGACTTTTTAAACACACTGCATTAAACCAAATACACACAAAAATGTTCTTTTTAGAACCATCATATGACCCCTTTAAAAAATTCTGTAGTTTTAGACTTTAGACTTCCACCCCAAAATTCTGATTTCATCTCTCGTCCAAGTGTCGCTTTTGACGTTTGGCGTAATAATAAACTAACTACAACAGTTGCAAACAAATGAAATGTGACAGAATGTTGATTACAGCATTATATCTGCTCACATTGCATTCAAAGCAAAGATTTCTTGCAGCGTTGAAAATTACAAGCAATCACAGATGTATGTGTGATAACAGCGTGAATTTACTGGCCAGTTAGAGGGGTTTAAATTAGTCAGCGGTGCAGAAGAGTTGTGCTAAAGTGTGCCACATTCCCATATCAAACACACAAATTAATATGCAGGTATATTTGATCAGAGATCAACTCTACAGTGCAATAGTCTTCCAGGAGCAAGATTAGGCACCGAGAACAAACACTTAAATTAAAGCACTTTGCATAAGAAAACTCAAATCAAGCAAAAAGAGGCTCAGAACTAACATTAGAAAAAACTTTAAACAACAGATATTGCAGTACAACTGACACAACCGCCTCTCACAGCAGGAAGACCCACTCTTCTGAACAAAATTAACTACAAAACAAAAATAAACTTTTAAATCTTCAAGATAAATAAACATTAAACACTAAGAAGTATTTTTCTTAATAAAGAAACTCATAAAATAACTTTTTGCAGTCTAATACAGCCTCACGCAAAGCATGCTGGGAACTAAAATTTTCTTCAATCACGTTGAATTAACTTGAAAAATACAGTCAATACAGTCAATCTTCTGCAATCTTCTGTTATTAGTTGGGTTTTATTATATAGTTTTATTATATAATAATTAATAAAATAAATAAAATTACCTCCCCAAATATTTAAAAAAAAATAGGATCATTTATCTTTCCAGTTAAATTTTTGACTTTACATTACTGTAACTTTAAACCTATAAATCTTTTGATTTTATTTTAGAAATCTTTAATGTTAATGTTATGGCCTGGTTATAGGTTTTTGAAAATTGACAAACATTGCAAGAAATAATCATATATAATACAATATACAATTAATTTTATATTATATAAAACTGTACATTATTTGACATAAACAGCTCTATTACAAACACTTAACTTTCTGTTCTTAACATTAATTTAATTCTGTTGTCCAACAGACCAAAACCGAAACAGTTATACCTCTGACAGCATTGTTTGCAAAACTTTTGGGTGGTTTCCCAGACAGGGATTAGATTAATTCAAGACTAGGCTTTAGTTAAATTAGCACATTTACATAGTTTTTACAAACATGCCTTACCAAAAACATTACTAATGTGAATCTTGAGACAAAGCAATGACATTGATATATTTTAAGATATGTCAGTGCAAATTGCTTTCAGTTAAGACTCAAGCTCAAACATGCATTTTAGTCTGAAATTAGGTTTAAGCCCTGTCTGAGAAACCACCCCATAATGTATGGACTACAACAAATTCCCACACTGAGAATGTTAAAAATGTAACACCGAAACAGTGTTGAAGTTAACGAGCTATGTCATGATTGAGTCATTGATAATGAACAATTTTGTTTACAAGCAAAATCACTGAAAAAAAACAGCAGAGAGCAGCAGAAACACAACCACTGATTTACAGTAACACAGCCTCAGATGAACATCTGCAAATAACAGATCAACACATACAATATGTCAAGATCTTACTAGAGGAGAATTAAACAACTCCACAAACACTATTGCATTTTCACTATTATAAAATAGTTTGACTTTAATTATATATTCATACAAAAATATGTGATAGGGAATGAACAAAGTTTAATATGAACCTTACCACCTTACAATAATGTTTGATTCTAGCAATAGAACTGTTTTATCATATCGTTTAATTTTTGTTCTATATTCTATTTCTATAATACCAAAATTGTTTTCATATGCTACACGATATAGCTTTGATGTGGGAATTTTAAAAATAGAATACAATATAGAATAAACATGAAATATTTCTGGAAACAAGTATAAAAAGATGTTGCTAATTCTTTATTTATTGTTTGTTTATAATTTATTATGCATGCATTTTTAAATACTTAATATCAATTACATGGAATATTTAAAATTATTTGCGTTACAGCACTATTTTACGTTTTTTTTATAAATTATATTTTAAGAATTCAATCACCTATTTAAACCCTTCAGAAGAAAACTCATTTATATCTCTGATCTGTGATGCGATACGTGAGTGAAAAAGCACACGTGGTGTCTAGAAGTAACTACCATTATGTTCATTTTATCATTACATGTAAGTACATTTACATGACAGTAATCTCTAAATGTGGTTTTGGTTGCTACTGGTTAAAGGCGAGGCAAGAGACAGAATCACTGATTAAAAAACCCTGAAACCAAAAAACACTTTGTAAAACACTTTAAATGACTAAGAACAAGTTTAAAGAATTTCCTGGTCTGCTCACATACTTTCATTTTAGAAGCAGGCGCACACAGGCAAACTGGTTTACTGTTGATCAAGATCAAGAAAACACCTCGTTGAAATTACGCGTTAGTATATAGAAAGATAGCAAACAATTCATTAGTCAGTTTGATAGACAACATGGTTTAGTTGTAAAAAAAAATGTTTACTTATAATGAGATCTTACCGTATACGCAACAGGTATCCACATGAAGAAACCTAAGAACAGCGCTGGATTCCAGAATATCTTCATTTTAAATTACTTTAAAATGTTTCCTAGAAAACGCAACTTTGTTTTGCGAAACAGTTTTCGCTTCAAACGGGTTTTTACACCGCTTCTAAAGTTACTTAAACGTTAACTTTTACTACAACTGAAACCCCACCTTCTGTGGATAGAAGTTAGGTGAGTTCGCTTAATCCGCCCACATCCCATATTTGGTTACATCCGGAATTATTGTCTGATTCGTTTCACAAAATTGATTCTTTTGATCGTTTTAATAAATCCGTCAAAATGATTCATTGATTGACTTGAGTCATCGCCTAATCTATTTAAGAGAGTGTTAGTATCATTTTGTTTTACATTAAAATTAGGGTCTTTTTATAAGATGTAAGATGTTCCATATACTGTATACCTACACTAATGAACAAATTTGGTGCAAGATCGGTTTTATATTATTATAAATGTAATTATTTATTATAAGTATTTATTATTTATTTATTATATTATATTTATTATTTAATTATTTATTGGACTGTATTTTGTCTATGGCAAAAAAATTTATTTCTCTTATTTCTCTTAAGATATTTCTCTTTAATAGAACTAGGCAAAATGAATGCACCATCACTTCATGATCTATTGAAATAATGTATAAAAATAAGATATATTTTACTATAAAAGGAAGATTTTTTATGGCTTTGTGCTCTGTAGTAGGCTATTGACTGGTAGACCTAACAAGAACGTTCGCTGCATATGGCCCGATTTGTAATTTTGTGCTACTATCAGAAGGAATGTGGTTTATTCCTCAAAAATATCCCTTAAATTAACTTTAATAATGTATATGGTTTTACTGATAAAAATAATGGTTACAACTGATGGTTAATATTGATTCAGAATTAATATTGTATATTACTGTTCACATTACAAAAGTCCCTAACATGGTATAATTCCTTTGCATTTAAATGAAGTATAAGGATTATACTATTTTTATTATTTTTAAATAATCCCCCCATGATTACCATTAAAGACCTTAACATGTTGTCAGGTAAATGTGCATTTACATTACATTTAGCTGACGCTTTCATCTCAAGCGACTTCGTCACAGTGCACATACATAGGAATCCACTACATTAAAGTTAATGTAAAATTGTTTGCCAATGGTAAGCAATGCAATTTACATTTGTTTTGATATATACACAACAGAGATCTCAGAACTCAAAATACAGCTTCAAGAAGTTTTTCTATGCTAAACAGCCTTCTATCAGCACCTGCAAAGGACAAAATAACCAGAAATAACTCACTGACACACTTAGACATCACCACTCATTGTACAAACCTCAACAATGGTTACGATTATCAAACCAATTTAGATAAAAAGATCTGCAATGCATGCTGGGAGTCATGAATGAGTTTAGTACTATATTGATACCCAGCATGCATTGCAGCATGAAACTTTTATTGTTAATTGTCACCATTGTTGAGTTTATACACTGACCCTAGATGTCTATTTATTAGTTTGACAGTCTTTGTAAATCATTTTTGTTAATTAATTAATTAATTTAATGGTTAACTTAACAACAAACATATGATACATTTGAAGACAGACCATCGCTCAAAAATTAACATTTCCGGATCTGGATTTGATTGAGTGTTAGTGTTTTTAGCCACAGTAAATGCATTGTAGTACGGTGTTACAATAGTCAAAGAGGACAACTAAAGCAAACATTGATCACCATAATGGTGTTTTGATGAAGTTCAACATTTTTTAACATTAACTGTGGGAGCAGTGGTGGTTCTACATTGAATTACTCCCCGGGCGAGACCCCCTCTGACTTAGTTTAGCCTGCTAAGCTAATTAGGGATCCTCCCTCCTTGTCCGCTCCATTTGAACTGTCCTCCGCGCGTGCAGATGCGCCTCTCCCCTCACACAGCGTCTGTGCACGGCACCTTCTCAGCCAGCAGGGGCGCCACAGTTATATGATAGATCAGAGAAAACCGTTTAGCGGCGCAGATGGTTTTTTTTTCAAGTGCTTGTGCCGCCCCCACGCAAAAAACCGTGTGTGGGAAAAAGTAATTGATTCAATGAAATTAACATTGACAAATCAATAAATTTGAACATTGATTCAATGGTTGCTTGCTATCAGGGTAAGAACTTGTGGGATCCTTCAGACACTTTAAATTCAGTTCTAAAGTTCCTCTGAGAAACGTTCTTTGTAAAAAAAAGCATTTTAGGGACCCACCCAAGATTGCTGGATCTTTGGCTTTGTAAATTTGGTGTTTTCATGATCAGTCGATATAGGAGTGGGGATTGATGCAGATTTCACTCGATTCACAAACTCTCAATTCAATTCAATTTGATTCATAAGCTGTACTTCTGATTACGATTTTAATATGATTTAACTGATTTAACCTTCCTGGTGGAGTCTGGAGTTTCGGTTTATTGAAACTTTTGCCTTTTTGCACATTTTATTTATTCCATGGAACACAAAGCATGGATTCGTAGGAAGTAGGAAGTGTTATAGTTTAATAATTTTTGCTCTTTTTTAATGCTCTGTTTTAAAGATTTTTTTTGACAGTTATAGTCAACAATGGAGACTAGGTGTCATCTAGTGGAAATGTTTGGTACTGCATTGTGACAAAACTGTTTTGAGATATCAAAATAAAATGTGGAACACAATTTGTTCAGGTTGTTTGCTTTGATTATCTGTAGTTTTAGAAGAAACATGAAATATGTAGTTTATATTAGGTATAAATTATATTTTTACATTTTCCTAAACTTATGAAAACCTATGATATATTCATCATCAGTATTTGGATATTTGAAACCTGAATGAACTGTGTAGTTAATCACCTGATTGTACTTGCATACACATTCTTGCTGACACTCTCAATAACCCAGGTGGCATACAAACAATCATTATTAAACCTGAAATACACAAAGAGCAAGCTTAAGAATTTGTGGTCTTCCTGTCAGTTAGAAGCCTTCATGTTATTGGCCACTGAAAAGAACATTTTTATGGCTTTGGACACTGTAATTGACAGACTTGCAGAGAAGAGTGAGCTGAAGAAGAAACTGCTGTTATAGTATAAGGTGGCACTTGTAACTTAAAATTTAGTGCTATGAATTTATATACACACTTTTTAAATTTTCCATTCAATACATTTCTATACATCAATACATTTGTTAGAATTTAATGCAATATAAACAGTATTCTAACAATACCTAACAATATAGACTTTTATACTTTGTTAATATCACTTTTGTTAAATTCACATTGTTAATTTTTCCTCATTAATATCACTTTTATAATGATCAAACTAATATCTTAAGTGCACATAATTAATTCAATTTACTTTTTATTGTCACATCCAAGGAGTGTACACTATATTAATGGAAGGTTCCAATGTTACGGCCATTTCAGTCAATATTTGAAATACAAATTCTCACAAAATGTATTTGTAAATGTATTTATTACCAATATATTAAATAATCTGTTTATATTTTACTAAAGCTCTGTTGATAGAGTCAAACAAAAAAGAAGACACGTTTTATAAAGGCACATACTTTGTAGGATTTCTGTAAATTAAAATACACAAAACAGAAGCAATAATACCCAACAAATGAAGTAGAGATGACTCTTCAAGAACATAAAATAGTTATTTTATTTCAATTTTCATGTGTTCATTTATGAGGAATATGGACTGTTATGGATGTGACAGTTCTATAAACAGCACTTTACCTGACTATGAAAAATCATGATTTACACATAAAAAATGCTTTAAAAACTTAGAGAAAGACATCACATGGTGTCAGTATGGTGAAAATGTTTGGTAAAAACTTTATGTTTCTATATGATACTTTTATGGAATTGCCCTAATGCTAATGAACATTTTTGGAATTTGTGCAAATTCTTTATGTATATCATGTCATTTTGTCTTTATTGGACGTGGTTAGTATATTAGGTAAACTATCATAATTTCCCATTAAGCCAATATGTAACGCCTAACGGTAAATGCCTCGCAACAATGCATTTTTGAGAAAACCATTTGCACTTCAGTATAACCATCATTAAAAAAATGCATCTATAACGCACTGCAAAACATTGTAAACTTAAGAACTCTCAGTACTATTGTTTTGATGTGTCGCTTCATTGTCTCCTAATATTTGTAAGTCGCTTTGGATAAAAGCGTCAGCTAAATGCCTAAATGTAAATGTAGCCAGACTGCATTAATGTCTCATGAAGCAAAATTCTAGAAAAAGTTTAATGTTTTAGTGAAATATCTGAAAGTCTGGCCACACAAGACTACCTATTCATAGGTTTTCACACCATTCAGTTTCTGAAGCTTAATTTGCTCTGCCAATATGAGCAAACACAAAATCAATGAATACATTTAAAGTAAAATTAAAGCAATTTTAAATAGTTTTCAGGGATTGGATGTTAAATCTTATACTGTATGTGATTTACATATGAGTGCAATGTGGTTTAAATGATAGAACGTTATTTTTGATTGATAAATTTGTGTTTTATTCCTTACATGAAAGTCAAACATGTTTCAGTAAGAGCCTGTTACATCTCTGTAACACACATAACAAGGTGCCCTGGCTTGATACAAGTTTCAACAAGTAAAAAAGCATTACATTAAGCTGTTCCCCCAGTATCACAGGTTTTTGTCAGTTGGTGCCACTTCTAGGAAGAGTTGGAGAAAGACTGTGAGTTTATTTAAGACTCCTGGGAACAGCTTGAAGTGAATGAAGGGGATGTAAATCAGAATGCTACTCAGTATGAAGAGGGTCACATAGAGGTACTCAATCTGAGGATCATCGATGATGGGTGCCAACACCAGGAAGGCAGCAGTCAACAGCACTAAGATGGGGATAATAATGGGTACCTAAAAGAAAACATGAAAATACATTTGTTAAATGGGTACTTCTTCAAATTTCTGTTACAAGTGGTTCATTGTGCCATAAACTCACAGTAAAGCTGCAATCAGTATTTTGGCATCAGAATTACATTTCCCGTAATGGAGGTAATTTTGATTCATTGAGTGATTTGCTCTTTTTCAGTTCATTCACAAAAGTTCACTGATTCATTCACTGACCATTTCTTTATATTATCGACATAAGCCAGTAGGTAGCGAAAATGACAATGGCAAAATGATTTTATGTAAATGAGTTAAAAACTCATTAGGCTTTATTAAAATGTGTGTGTCTATAAATTTACTAATTTACCTCAGAAATGGCAAACAAGTCATTTTTTTCCAATGTGTAAAATACAGAGCATGACTTAATCCCGTTACAGATAAAGTGCTGTCATTTTAATAATGTGTTTGTGTAAATGTAATGTATTGTACTGTATTGAGTCACAATGTACACAGTTTTAGTTCATCTAATCTGTCTTTGTTGTGAACAAGAATGACTCACATACTGTTTTGCACAACTGACATAATGGAAACATACAATGCATCAATGACCAAAACACATAATTTGCTCTCGTGATTAATGTAATTTTATATGGTTGGACATTTGTACACAGTCATAAATCTGGAATTATGTTAAATATAATTATATAAATATGTGCATATCAATAGCAGTGCTAAACTCTCATGATGAAAATGACCATGTTTTTACCACAAACCACAGTTATCTATCGTATTTGTAGTATAGTAACCACAATTCACCATGTTTTTACCACAATTTAACCATGGTATTTGTAGTACAGTAGATTTTACATTTCTTCAATAATTATTGTTGAAACGCAATATAGTAAAATCTATAATATTTGTATATAATATTTGATAATATTTGTATTATCAAATTTGTTTAAACCTCTACTATATATTAAAACTGTGGTTAATTTTTAACCATGGTGGTTACACTGCATCCCCTTATCTACTTGTTAAACAAAACCTTCTCTCTCACCTATTACAATGAGAAGTACCAGGTCATTCAGTTCGTTCATGAATGAGAGATCTCTCTCGTTCTGACTCAAAACACAGACCCTTTCACACCGTAAAAATTATTTGCTGCCTTAAATTACAATTACATATACAATAATTACAAGTAATTTCAACTCATCAAATTAAGTTACACAAATTCAACTTATTTTTACTTATATTTTGTAATTAGTTGAAATAATGTAAAAACTGTATAAATGACTTATAAAGCCAAGTTGACTGACTGCTGCTAAGGCAGCAAAGAATTTGTATACTGCAGTAGTAGGCATATTCGTTCAGTCTATTCAACCAATCATATGCTCTGTCAAAGCTCACACTCATATGCTAATTTCATATGTCTGGAGCAGGTGAGGAACACGGAACTGGAGGATGAGGGAGACACCAGGGCGGAGCACAGAGTGGACTTCCGGGTAGAGCCTGGGGCAAAGCTGAAGAACTGGAAGTCCAAGGAGGTGCTGCTGTCTTGAGCAACTGAGGTGAAAGTGGGGGACTGGCAGACTGGGGCAGGACCAGAAGTCCGGAACCAGTGCAACGACAGACCAAGGTGGAGCCCCCCAAAAAAAACCTGAGTCTGGTGGAGCCTGGTGGAGCTGTAGAGGGCACAGCAGTCATGGAGCCGTGTCCGAGCTGGCCGGAACTAGCCGGGACTCTGGAGCGTAGAGAAGAGACTCAGTCTGTTCCAGTATGTTTTTGATACAGTGTTAAGGGTGATACAAGACTGAGATTTGGTTCTAACAGTATGACCAGGCCAGGGCCCCATCCTTCACCTCAGAGGGTGGCGGAAAGCCAGTGAAATGTGGGAATTCCATAACTGAACAGGTTTTTCAGGACTTTGCATCTTATTAGACATCACATTAGTCACACAAGGTTTTGATATTTTTTGCAATCTAAAATTTTCACTCATTCCCTACAGCCACCTAATGCTTTAAAGATGGCTATTATTATATTTTTTAAAAAAAAAAAAGGACGCATTTTAAAGCTGCATTCAAAAGAACCTTTGAAATGGGACTGTCTTACCAGCTTTTAGTCATGCCAATGGGATGCATTCTTTTCTGTTTGTGTCGATGTGAGTGATGTCTTGATGTGTCTAAGCTTGAACTTGGTTCACTGCGGTCGCTGACCATGTTCATGTTTTGCGTTCATGGTCACAATCTACCTATCTTCCAAATTACTACTTTCAGCATGATAACACACCAAGTCAGAGGGCGAAAGTAATCTTAAAATTGTTTCATGAGCATGACAATGTATTCACTGTTCTTCAGTAGCCTTCCTAGCCACCAAATATGAATCCAAAAGAGTACCAATGGGATGTGGTAGAATGGGAGATAAGCAAGCTGAATGTACAGCTGACAAATCTACAGCTGTTTTAGAAGCACAGAGAGGCCCTACACAATAATACTATAGTGTACCTAATACCTAATAGTGTACATCACCATCATCAACATGTACATCAACAGGACATTTTTCAGATTATCTTCTCAGTGGGTGGGGGGCTAAAGAAATGAGAGATCATCTGACATGTACATACATGTAAATGGTCCCCAATTATGTATTAAGTAATCTTTTAGTACAGTTGTAAGTATTTTATAAGTATACAATTACTATTTTGGCAATACTCTGAATAAGTCCAAAAGGCCAAAAAATAAGCGAAAGGTTCACACACATTCATTCCTACTGTATGTTATTACCTCAATTGGGGTACAAGAAAAAGTAATAAAGTAGACTAATAGGACTAAAGGATAAAGTGGGATTATATATGGATTGTAGTTCATTGTTTGTCCTTTATTGTTTCAGCCATTACCGTCTGGAGGGGCTAAGTAATTACATTTCCTCCCTGGTTAGAACCTTCATGTGAGAGTAAAATGCAGGTAAAAGGGGTTCGATGAAAAGGAGCAAATTTTTAACCAGTGAGAAGTCCTCTCTTTTCTAGACATGGTGCTCAAATATGGTCCCTGACCTTTAAAAAGTTTATGATCATCATACCGTAATCGCTCGAGGAAGTTCAGGTTTCTTGATTTTTAAATACAGAAGTCCTGATAATGTAACCCCATAGAAAAACCAGGCAGTGAAACTAAAACACAAATAGAATAATGTTAGAAAAATACAAAAGTCATAAAAGCAAAATGAATTAGATCTTCATGAAAAAGTACAAAATGTTTGTAACAAGTGTTTTATTAAAACTCTAACATTTGTCTAATCTAAATTATGTGTTTAGAATTGTTACCCCTACAAAGAAATAACTTTCACACTTAAATAAAATGTTCTTATTGACATTACTAAAGCAATGACATCAAACAAGCTTGTGTTTTTCAATTCAGAAAAACTATAATTTTGTGGAACTGCTGCATTAGATACCTACACCACAGTTAACTGGATAAGGTAACAAGAACCGCAATTCAGGTGCTGAGTCTATATTTAAATATTTATAAAAACACAAAGTAGACACTGTACCTGAAGAAGTTGATTATGCCCTGGAAGTCTCCAGGAATAAGCACAATAAGAGATATGATTGTGGTGAAAATGAGGGCAGGAGAAGGAGTGAGTCGTTTCATGTGGGCCATGGCCAGAATGTCAGGCTGTAAAACAGAAAATGATTAAGGGTTGCAGGATGATAGCAGGATTTGAAGTGAATCGAATGCTGCGACCAATAAATATTATTATTTGAGTATTAATATTTTCTTTATTTTTATTCAATTTCTATAAAATGTTTATTATGTCTGTATGTCACCTATTCTATAATACAATGAAATGATCTGAATTAAAAATTATTTTAGTTACTTGCCATGCACTTGTCTTACCATGTGTCCCTCTCTTGCCGTCACGTAACACACTCGTCCACCACTAAAGAAAGATCCATTTAGGGATCCAAAGGATGAAAGTGCTGCAGCAACAGACATCACCCAGCCCCATTCTCCTAATACTTTATTCCTTTCATAAAAAACATAAGAGTTTTACATCATAATATACAAACAATGTCCAAACATAGATCAAGCTTTTCTGTTTGGATACAAATTAACAATACTTGTATATCTCATGACTATCAAGCTTTAACTATTGGTCATACAGTAAAAGTGCAGTATCTTACCCCCAAGTAACAGCTACTGCACTAGATGATATCATCTCTGTGGGTGTCATGACAACTAGATAACTGACGTTGACCAGTAGGTAGAGAATAGTTACCATTGGAATAGCAATCATTAGTGCCCGTGGGAGGTTTACCTTAAAGAATAAAAAACAATCTCCATAAATGAGATGATTGTGGCAATAAACGTTACATTTTGCAGTTACAAGCAATAATCACCATAATCATATGATGTTAACACACAGATTGTATTACCTCACTGCAAATCATTGCAGAAAAGATCACCTTTATCTTACCTCTGGCCTTTTCACTTCCTCAGTTACACAATTTAGGTTGTACCATCCAGCATATGACCACAAGCACTGATACAATGCCATTCCAACAGTACTGACACTAAGTTTTGTGCCTCCAAATGCACTGTCCACATCGCTCAGGCTGCCGTAGTTTCCTTGCGTAAGTGTCACTATCCCTCCAATAACTATTACTATTAGACCTACCAGTTTGGCTACTAAAAAGACCATCTGAATAGCCAGAGCAAATCGTACATTTAGAATGTTGGCAGTGGCAACCACCAAGATACATGATGCAGCTATACACTTTACTACCAATGTGGGAGGTGTACAGCCTGGGTAAAGCGGTGCCACAGCATACTTTGCCAGGCTTAAGGCAATAGCTGTAATCCCAAATGGTTTGATCACAAACAGAATAGTAAATGCCACAAAAAATGCAGGACAAGGTCCATAAACACGCAGAATGTATACATAGTCCCCTCCAGATTCTTTAAAGATGGTGCCCATCTCGGCAAACGAGAAAGCAGCACACAGGCACACTATGCCACAGACTGCCCATATGACCAAACTTGCCCCAGAACTCCCAACATAAACTAGTACAAACTGAGGAGACATAAAAATTCCTGAACCTATCATGATGCCTGCAACCAGAGAAACAGCATTGGAAAGCCCCAGCTCACGCTTTAGATTCAGCTTTTCATTTCCTGCGCATTTCATGGTCATGATATGTTGGAGAAAACCGTTGTGTCTGAGATCTATAATTCAAATGAAGTTGAAATGAAGAAAGAGAAATACATTGAGTTCAAAGTTTACTAGTTTAAGTTTAAGTTCTTGTTTAATATTAACTATCCTAGCAGCAAAAAGTCTCATGACAAAGATGTTTTCATGGCCTTGCAATAGCTTTACAAAAAGATTATTATTTTCTTGCACATATAGCTGTGTTGGCTGGCCTGATAAATAACACTGTAATATGTGTACCCACTGCAATCAGTAGGATGTACGTTGAACAACAAGACAAGACATAAAACTAAATTGGTTGTAGGACAGTTGTGTTCAACTGCTATGAAATAATCAATAAGTAACATGTCTCTGTAATCATTATTGTAAGATTGCAACACATACTGAAGTTTTTAAACAATGATCCCATATATAAATCTGGAACAGATGTGGACAGATTTGTTAGTACCTTTCTACACAAATAAGAACTTATCCTGAAATGACTGAATAAAGTAATTGGCATCCATTTAATAATAAATTAAAAAGCTAAATTTGATTTGATTTAACAAAATATTTTAAATGATAAAACAAATAAAAATGGCATTCTGTTACACAACATTGGCACGCAATCATTGCAAATAATGTGACTTCTGCGCCTAACAATAGTAGTTTAGACCATGTTTTTCTGAGCAAACTATAGCAGCTGTCTTAGGTCTTAAATAGGGACTCATAAAGGGCCACTTCAATATAGTCTAAGTCTTATGTGCAACACAATAAATATTCTATCCCACTCATTATCCACATGTCGTAAGTTCATGATTAAAAATAAAAATGTGAACAAAAACCCATCATAAAAAAAAAGATCATGACTGCTTATATTTGATTATGATGGAATTTTTATGACCCTGTTTGTCAAAATGACCAATGCGCTTCTCTTAACTCCAAGCACGACAATGCAAGGGAAGAACAATCTGAGAGGTAAAACAAATTCTGTAATGATGTAATTACAGAGGAAGGACTTGAGGGAATGCCCAGCAAGTTTAGGTTGTTGAAGAGCTGTGTTATTGTGTTGGAATTGTTGTGTTCAATGCTAAGCTGAAGTTGTTGAACATCATTCTAACATGAGAATTTTTGTGCTGTAGGTGGGTAAGAGCCAAATGGAGGGTGATGGATACTGCATGTTCAGAGAGCAATTCATGTAATATGCAAACTGGAGCAGGTCGAGTGTGTTAGGGTTTACTCACACTATCCCATCTGAACTGTGCCTGAATACATTTGACATCTAAAGACTGTATAGTTTGACTGTGATCACACTGTACCATGCCCATGTCCATTTGAACTTAGGCGCAGAACACAGTTTGATCATCTAATCATCATGTAGCACAAAACTAGAGTCATTTCACTCTGCCGCCATGTTTGCAACACCTCCGAACAAGACAAGCAAGAGAACTACTTGAATGGGGTAAGGCAGATATTTCTACAATCGCTTTCTAAAACCGCAATTCAATAATATATTTCCGACCTTTGTTTTTAAGCTTAAATTGCACAAAAAACACCATTTTCAAGATTGCTTCAGCTACCGCGCATGTGCACAGGTAGGCTAGCACCTTACAAGTCTCAGTAAACAGCCCCTTCCCTAGAGAAGAGTCTTTATCAATCTGTGATTGAAGCGGCCATATTGAGCGTTGCTATCTGCCCCATTCTTAGTAACGTCAGTGGCACATCTTATTAATATTAAGTATCTTTGTTCTGCCCTGATGTGAATTATGCAACTATTTAAATTCCTCCCTCAACTTCAGCTATCAGTGAAAAAAACCTGATATGTGCAGCATGATAACATGCATAATTACATGATTATGTTATTTATTATGGGATTTATATTTAACTGTAGATATTAAAAGTAGCACAAAATTATAAAACAAAACATGGCAACAGAGCAAAATTATCCCTGTTTAAAAGGTTGCATACCCTAAGGGGCCATTCCATGTCCAATCAACCAAATGTAATAAAATTTCACAGCTAATGTTTTTTATATTTGACGAGAAGTAAGACAAAGATATATAGTGATGAAAGTCGAAATATTAAAGCTAATGGATGAATATTTACTGAGTAATTCACCAGTTTGTAGGGAGTGGTCAAAATGACAATTTTGTCTTCAAACGTTTGAGACAAAATTGTCATTTTGACCACTTTTACTGATTACTCAGTAAATATTCATCCATTAGCAAATTTCTGATTTCAACATTATTTGTTCTTCAGACATTCCTCTTTTTAAAAAAAAAAAATGACACTTGTTTTTTGACCACAGAAAATGTGTATTTTTTAATAGTTTTTTCATGGAGCCATATTTAGATCCCCATATCTCTGTGGCTGAACCATATAGGGCTTTTGTAGATTCCATGTATGATTCCAAAAGAAGAACTTTTTCTTCTTCTCATTAAAATGCTACTGGTAGCAAATAATAAATCATGGGTGGCTAAAGTGAAGTTTTACTAATAGGCCTACCAATCTCATTGATGTATATTTTTCATATACATTTTAATTGACCAGCTGGAAACGTGGTTAAAACCCATTCTAAAACCAACCTGCCATCCCAGCTTAACCAGCTACAACCAGGCTGGGAGACCAGTTAAAACCAGCCAACCAGCTTAGGGTGGTTTTAGCTATTTTTTAGTAGGGACAGTCGTTACAGAAACGTTTATATCCATTGTTTTGTTCCAAAGATATTTATTTATTCACTGTAGTCACCGTAGTCACTGTAGATTGCATGATAAATAGAAGTAGATGTAGGATGCTAGTTTATCGGCTGCAGATTATGGAAGGGCCATCAGTTTGCATTTTGCAGACTGGCAGTTCACATGAGAGAGACTTATTTGTCTATACCTTTAGCTGACTAAAAATAACATTTAAAGGTTTTTAGTAATTAGTAGTCATTTTTAGTAATGACAGCACTTCCCCCTTAATTATACATAAATAGTTATGTTTGAAATACGTACATTTCCATGGGATAAATACCAATCATCCAAGAAGCCTAATAAAAGATGTTTTATTTTACATTTAGAATGTCCGACATTTTGGGATAACATTACCAGCTGAATACTACTTTCTTTATCTACATGTCCTTTAATATATCTGAAAATTAACTGAAAATAATTGTCCTCTCTAAATTGATTAATGGTGTCTGACTATGAAAAGTGAATTTCTACAATAGGACAAAAACCTTTGCTTTTGATTGATGCTGCATCCATGCTGCTACATGTCAGTATGAACTGTCATCAGCCAGCACAATATAAAAAAACACCAAAACTGTTAATGATAATAATTACCTGAGGATGCTTGATCTCCTCAGTTACTGAGTTCAAGTTGTTCCAGCCATCAAAGGACCATAAACACTGGTAAAAAGCTGTTCCAATGGCACTGACACTCTGTTTGGTCCCATCAAAGGACTGCTGTAGACTGTTGGAGGTGTTTCCTTGAATGAGTACAACAACTCCCCCAATAATGATCACTACCAGTGCTAGAATCTTGACAGTCATGAAAAACACTGTAACTGCCATGGAAGAGCGCACATTCAGGCAGTTCACAAATGTCAATGTCACAATTCCTGCAGCTGCCAAACACTTTACAGCTCCATCTGGTGGTGGGCAATCATCATAGAAAGGGGCAAGAGCATTTTGCGAAAAACTCAGCGCTACTCCTGTCATACTGGTAGGCCTCACTATAACAACAGAGATGAAAGCAAATATGAAAGCCATGAGGTTGCCTGAGGTACGTAAGATGTAAACATACTCTCCTCCAGACTCTTGTATTACTGTTCCTAATTCAGCATAGCACAAGGACGCTAGCATGGCCAACAATCCACTAGCAAACCATATTAGCAGACTTGCACCTGGACTCCCAATGTTAAGTAGCACATACTGAGGAGACATGAAGATTCCAGATCCAACCATGACCCCTGCAATGAGAGACACACTGCCCAATAGTCCAACTTCAGCCTTCAATTTTAATTTCTCAGATACACAGTCCTTTTTGGTGGCCATAGTGGAGAAGTGTTGTCTTGCTTATTTAATAACGTTGGTCAAAAATGTATACTGAACAGCACACTGAAGTGTTCTTTAAAAGTAATAGCTTTTATAACTGATGAAGTTAATATTTACCAGACTGACGTCAGGCTCAAAGTGGAAGTGCTGTTCATATATTCTTTTCCTTGTGCTGAGCATATACTAAATCATCTCTACTTAGTTCTTTATCAACTTTAACTACATTTATACAACAGGGCTGTTGAATGCTTATGCTTATTAATAAATTATTCTGATTGGCGAACACGGTGAACAAGGTGTGGATTGTTTTTCAGTAAGGGCACCTTTTAGTAGGTCAAGGTTTGTCAACCGCATTGCAGTTTCATATCACTTTGCAATGTTTAAATTAAATAACAGAAGGGTTACAGCCTACAATCCATCAACAGCAAATAAAGCAAAAACAAAGAACTCTACAATCTATGTGCCTTTTTCTTTAGAATTAACGGAAACATGCGGTTTGATTTTAAGAAATAAACCATTTTCAACTAATATAGGAAAAAATAAACTGATTAGAATAATTAAAATAATGAAATAGAAATACAGAACAATTACAACTGATAGACAACTTTTTCAGGTTGTTGTTTTATGCTGATAATATAACAATAGAACAAATAAATAAATAGGAATACACCTGCTTCTTCACAGGGGTTTTCGTTATTTTTATTTATTTTTTCGTAATTTATTATAGACACTATTATTAATTACCCCTAACTTAACCCTTCCTGCAGACTACATTTTTAAATTAACATTTTCAAATATGATTAATAAGCTGTTCTTAATCTTAACTGTCTGCTTCAGTCCTGGAAGTGTACAGGTCTTGAAGAGATGGCACATTGCAGCCAATCACCTTCTTAGCAGAGTGAATGTACCCAAGAAGCGAAAGGAGTCTATAGTGACAACTGGGGAGTCACTCAGGGTGATGGGGTGGGTGCGGCTTTCTTCTTCGGTGGTTGAGTTCTTTCTGAAAATCAACTTCATTTCTTCAAAATAAACCACCATCTCTACTGTTTTAACAACATTGAGGTCCAGGTTGTTCTGACTGCACCACGTCACCAGATTGTCAATCTCCTGCCTGCAGGCAGACTCATCACTCCTTTCTGTCTGACAGAAAGTCTGTAATCCATCTGCACATGGAGTCAGACACATTCAGCTGAGTAAATATGTGTTTGTATTTTTGTCAGTGTAAAGTTTCCAATTGAATGAAGAAACTGATTACTATCTCTTTTATTACAGCTCAGGTCTGCACATGCAACTGAGAGCAACTTCAGCTTGCAGGTAGGCACACCTTTACTGACCTCTAGGGGTTAGACTAGGAACATTTTTGTTTTGACAATGTAGGATCTAAGTTTAACCTTCTTTCTTCTATTGCAATCCTCAAGTTTTACTGTGTCATTATTAGCCAGTGGTCCCAGACTTTTTCAGGTGCATTTGTTTTTTTTGTCAAGCAGGTATCACAGGTTAACGCCATCCTGTCAATGTCGATGTTTATTCCTGGAAAACAAAGGAGGGCTGTTTTCTGCTCCCAGGTGTCCTTCATGCAGTCTTTTCATTATATCCTTTCACTGTGATTTAGCGATAACAATTCTCTTTTTGTCTTCGTAGAAATCCTTTAACAACACTAAGCTGTATTCTTATGTTGTAGGACTGCAATCATTCTAACCTCTCGGTTAGCCCTCATTCAGATATTTTATAACCATCTACAGATCCTTTTTTTGCTGTTACCTGCTATTTGCTATTTGCCATGTTCATTTGTAGAGCCAAGTCCGCCTCTGTGGAGCTCTCATGTTTCATTTTGTTTGGTTAACCTGGACAGGGCATCCACCACCACTATGTACATTCCTGGTGTATAGATCAATTCAAAATCATATCTTTAAAGGTTCATCATCAGTTGTTGAATTCTCCCTCTGCCTGCAGAAGCTCAGCGGCGCCAACACAGGGCAAATACAGAAGAAATAAACCATAACAGCAGACAACAAAACAAGTGTAGTTTAAATGATGGTAAGTCCAATTGTGAACAGAGAACAAGGAACAGAGCTAAAAATGGTGACAAAAAGGTAAACAAAAGGGGAGCAGACTCATGAACTGGAGAGGGCACTGAAGCGGACTCATGGACTGGAGAGGGCTCTGGAGTGGACTAACTGACTGGAAAGGGCTCTGGAGCGCACTCATGGACTGGAGAGGGCCCTGGAGTGGACTTATGGACTGGAGCAGGCTCTGGAGCGGACTCATGGACTGGAGCGGGCTCTGGAGTGCATTCATGGACTGGAGCAGTCTCTGGAGCAGACTCATGGACTGGAGCAGGCTCTGGAGTGGACTCATGGACTGGAGCAGACACATGGGCAGCACAACAATTCCAGGGCGACAACAGGCAGTGCAATTGAGAACGTTGGGACGGATCCTCCGGGATGGACCCTGCTCCTTGGCCTGTGGAGCCTGACGCATGTTGCCCCCCCCAAAAATGTTAGAGGGCATGTCCTCATCCACTGCCCCGACAGTAAGGGAGGACCCTGAAATCAGGAGGGCATAGTCCATGCACTGCTCAAGAGACCCTCAAAGACCATCACGAATTAGCATAGATTGAAGTGGTTTGCTTAATCCACAAATTAAAAACTCTATAAGCGCATAATCCAGATGTTTGCAAAAACGAGCCGTGTCCAAAAAGTCCTGAATGTGATCCTTAAGGGACCTCTTACCCGACGCATCCTGACGAGGGCAACAGCTGGATCCATTTTAGTCAGTCGTTCTGTTATGTTGAATGCAGGGAATAAAGGAAGGAAAGGCAGAGAAGCAGGATCCAAATGCAGTAGATTCAATTAAAGTAGTTCCAATAACACAGGAACAGGAACATATTCTACATCAAAAAACGACTGACAAAGGACAACTGACACAAGGGGGTATATATACAGAGATACAAACAGGGTAAACGAGACACAGGTGATGAAAATGACAATGATGAGTCTGGGCAAAGGATTATGGGAATTATAGTGCATTTGTAAAACAGTCCAGAAGGGGGAGCAGGGACCAGGGAGACACAGAAAGGGATCATTACAGGAATTCACCCATTCTGTCAACTATTCCACTTTTCTATGACTCCCATTAATGTAATTTTTTCTAGCTCTTGTTTTAGCTTAGTCTACTAGCTTAGCATCTTCTTTAAACAGTTGGCCTTAGCTCCTGTATCTAGAGTGACACTGTTACTCCATTTATTTCCAGAGCTGCTATCCATTTGACCTTTACAACACTATTCACAGTGTTCTGAATTTTCTTGATATGAATCAGCCTGTTCCACCATGCCGGCAAAGAATGTGTCAGAGAGCAGTATCTTCCACTGTATGGACATGTTCACTTTGACTTTGTTTACTCTTTAACAAACACTGATTTGAAAAATTATTCTGTCCTCCACATTTAGCACAGACTTTCCCTTCTGAAATCACAACTGAAACTACAGCCAATAATTTTTTAACTGAATGACAAATCACTTCATCTGCTTTACCAAGTAATACGACAAATAAAGTTGGTCTCATGTTTACAATTTCAATGACATTAACTTGCAGTAACATATTTCAGAGATCATATACTGTCTACATACTGGATACAATGTATACAAATTATGTAAATTATTATAGAACTCAAAACACTATGTTGGTGTAACTTTTTAATGCATAGCCATTTTCACACAGAGATCCTGTAAAATACACAGATAATTGTGTCCTGGGAGTTGTCACGGATTGTTCGATTTTGTTTGTTCACATTGCCAGTTGTTTTATGGCATCTGTGCTTGCATTCACACACATTCTGTTAAGATCGCGTACAGATGCGCAACACCAGGACGTGACGTGTACTATATGTATCGGAAACTGTAGTTTATTTTCCTGATTCTATCATAAACCAGCGTATTGCGTACCGCTCCAGCGTGGAGAGTGATGGGCTCTCTGTTCTACTAACTGGAATGTAGCAGAAACCTTTCTGCTGCGTTATTTGTTAACACTAATTCGCTGTCAGAGTCACACGATTATATGACACCCCTTATGGCATTGTTACCGCTTTCTGTTGACACAGTGGGCATTACCGGACCTTAACAGAAAATGTACTAGGTCCCAGTTACCGATATGTTTTGCAATATATCCCTGGACGACTTTGTGAATTTATTGCCAAACGTATCCTAAGAGGGGCTGAGAAATTTTTCCCGCAATTTTATGGCTCTTGTGAATGGAACTATTTAAACACAAACTGAAAACAACTATTTCTGATTGTGTAATATGCGTGAAAGTAAAGTTTCTTCTGTGTTAGCTTATTATCTCTAATGTGCAGAGTGCACTTTTCATACAGTAATCACCTCAGGCGAGGCAAGCAAACATGGTCAAAAGTCCCAAACAATGGCACAACAAAGCATCGAGAATTTTATTTTACATATTTTACTGCTTTATATAATATATATAACTTGCATTAACATAGTATGTATACATGCCTGTATGGCCCTACAAAAAAGTGGTGTTTTTTGTTATGTATGGGCATTGTGAGTGTAAGTGGTTGGTAATAATTACTAATTATTTTTGATTTTATATTATTATTAACCACCATGTTTAGGCCTATCAGTTATTTGCATGCTTTGGAAAGCAGTGCAAGGTAAAAGACTGGAGAAATTCATAGCAAGGGGAGAAGGCAGCAGAGCAAGCGATACGCTCAGGCCACTGGTACTTACCTGCTGGTGTCGTACAAGACATGGGCTAACACTGGCTCCACCCTAAGATGTCTGCTAGGGCGGTGCCCTGCCAGTGTCCAAGAGGACACCACTGGAGTGTGCCCACACACCAAATGGACATGGCAGATCTTGAAGTAAGTAAGGTACTGGCATCTACGATTGAGCGTTCCCCTTCTGCAATACCTCAAAGCAGCACTTTGGTGTTGTGTAGTGTGGCTATTTTTTAAACAACTGTATGAATTTCCACAGACCACTGGTTTTAGCAGTTTCCCAATTAGGTATGATGTATCTAAACATCTTACTGGAAGCACCAGTCAAATTTCAAGCTTATAATAAGAAATTTCAATAATGTGATCTTTCTGGTTGACAAATGCAAAAACACTATGACAAAATAAGCAAAAAAACATGCTGACATACTTGGACATCAACTCACATCATACAAACCTTCACAATGGTGACGATTATCAAATTAATTTAGATAAAAAAATGAACTGCAATGCATGCTGGAAGTTGAGTTTAGTACTGATGATTCCCAGCAGATATTCAGATGCTTTTTTGATTTTTCATTTGTTACCATTGTTGAGTTTCCTACACTGATTCTAGATGTCTGTTTGATTCAATAAATTGTTGCTTTTTTGCAAGTATGTTTTGTTAATTACACAGAGGAATATGATAGGCATAGTGGAAGTCTTTTGGTCAGTGGGTGTAAACAAAAGAGAACAAGACTGCTAAATTTGGTTTCTTAATTTTGAAAAAAAAAAAAGTATTGTTAATAATTTTGCATATATTTCTGTCCTAATCTGCTCTGTAACTCTTTACCTTGGGAAATGTAATTTAACTGGCTATTTGGACTGGATGTGGAGAAAAGTCAAGTGGGATCTCTTTTCAAGACTGTTCAAAAAGCTGAACATTTTACAGACATATTTTAGAAAATACTACTCTAAAGAATAGTTCAAATGTAGCATAGAAAAAGTGTAAAACGCTCTGTGTAAAAAATTATTTCAAAAAGTAATTAATTAAACTGTTGCCACATGCTAGATTTGCTGTTACCTCAGGATGCTTGATTTCTTCAGTGACATGGTTTAAGGAGCTCCAGCCATCATAGGACCACAAGCACTGGTAAAATGCAATTCCAATAGCTCTGGCACCCAGTTTTGTCCCTTCAAAGGAATTATGGAGGCTAATAGAAGTGTTTCCTTGAACGAGTAGAACTACTCCCCCAATACTGATCACTACCAGCGCCAGAATCTTAACGGCCGTGAAGAACACTGTTACTGCCATGGATGAGCGTACATTTAGGCTGTTCACAACTGTCAGTAGCACAATCCCTGCGGCTGCCAGACACTTTACAGCTCCATCTGGTGGTGGGCAATCATAATAAAAAGGTGCAAGAGCATTCTTGGCAAAGGTAAGCGCCACTGCAATCATACTAGTTGGTCTTACCACAAAGTTTGTGGTAAAGGCATGTATGAAGGCCATAATCTTGCCAGAAGTGCGTAAGATGTAGATATAGTCACCTCCAGACTCACGAATCACAGTTCCCAATTCAGCATAGCAAAAAGAAGCTAGCATGGTCAGTACTCCACCAGCAGCCCATATTAACAGACCTGCACCTGGACTCCCAATGTAAAATAAAACATATTGAGGAGACATAAAGATTCCAGATCCAATTATGATCCCTGCAATAAGGGACACACCACCCAAAAGCCCAACTTCAGCCTTCAGTTTTAGCTTCGTAGGGGCATTGTCCTTGCTAGTTTCCATAGTGGAGAAATGTTGCCTTTCTGAGATTTATGTGATAGACTTCAAGTGACAGGATAAATAGAACACTATAAAGTAACAGTTTAGAATTTATTGATGTAATCATTACTAGGTTGATGTCGCAGTTGCAGTTACAATTTAGAGCAATCCTGGAAATGATAGTCCTAAAGGTCAGATCATGCTAGTATCTGGATATTCATTTATCTTGCTTTGACTTTAGCCTGTTCAGGTTTTTGAAGTGAATGTGGGGTAAAATAAATGATTAATATGAAATGATACGATTGTTATGAAAGACGGCCATACATTATAACGTACATAAGACTGGGTGTGCTATTAATTAAAACATTGAAATGCAGATCATTACAGTAATTAGTAATAATACTTTATTCTTTTACTAATTGTATACTAATTGTAATTGTATATATATATATATATATATATATATATATATATATATATATATATATATATATATATATATATATATACATGCTTGAAAATTAATGTATGGAAAACCTAAAAAAATCTGTGCTAAACAGATGCTAAAACTCACAAGATATGGTTTACACAATGTTGAATTCACACAGTCATTATTTTGCTATTTACACTTCATGTTAGTATAATGTTTTATAAAAAACATTATGTTTCCTTTAGTTCAGCACTTTTGCGCCACTTGGTGGATATTGTTTGAAGCAGGACACATTTTTTCCATGTGCTTTTTGTGTGATGAATTGTGTGATGTCATGTGAAAACTGCACATTCTTAATAACTACATCTGTGCACTGGAAAACTAACATATTGCTACTTGTCCAATGTACTTCATTTATTTTTTTAAGAATTGTGTCAGTACACAAATTTTTAATGTTCGGTCATCACACTTAATCCATTCAAGTTGGGACCACATGAGTGATTTATGTTGTGTTCAAATAATTTTTTGAGACTGGTCAGAGGATTTCCAGTTCCCAGCATGCTTTGTGCAAGACTGCATTTGGAGAGTCAAGTTTTGTTTTATGTGTTTTTCAGTAAAAAGAAAAACATGTTAGTTAGTAATATTCTTTCAGATTACTTTTTGATAATTTTGAGTTATGTGCTTACCATTTTGTGGTTAGTTTCTATTAAACCACATTTAACCGGAGGTACATGAGTTGAGGACTTTAATCCACTTTCCTAAATGTTTCCATATAAAAGTATTTATGTTAATCCAACAGATTTTTTTCAATGTAGAGCAACTTAGGGTGGAACAGATGAGATAAGTTTCTTATACTGTAGTGTGTTTTCTTTTCATCAGACGTAATATTTAATCTATCCTCTGTCAGGGTATTACATAAAAGATGTGCCTCACTATTCAGCCACTAGGGGGAACTCGAGGAGTATGGTATGAACAAGTTACAGGCAGGTGTACATAAGTAGGTTCCTGAGGAAAACCCAGGGTTGTTCGAAGTCTTTTCAATAAATCTCTAAAGATGATTAATGCCTCTGTGTAAATGCCTACAAGACATGGTGTCAGACGTATAAAGACAAGAGAGCAGGATGTCGAAATTGAATCCGCCAGAAAGTTTTAACTTTGATCGTCCAACTGAGTGGCCATTGTGGCGGCAGAGATTTGCGTGCTACAGGACAGCTACAAAGCTGAGTAAAGAAGATAAAGAGGTACAGATTAGCACTTTAATAAATGCTATGGGCATCGAAGCTGAGAACATCTTCAAATCGTTCACCTTTACAGCAGATGAAAGTGCTGAGGATTACGAGGTGGTTCTCAGAAAATTTGATGAGTATTTTTGCCGAAAAAGAACATGATACACGAGCGGGCATGTTTCCACCAGAGAGTGCAGAGGCCCAGAGAAAAGGCGGAGTGCTACATTAGAGCCCTTTATGAACTCAGTGAGAACTGTGAATTTGGTGCAAGTCGAGACGAACATATAAGAGACAGACTCGTAGTCGGAATTCAGGATAAAGAGTTTTCTAGGAGAATGCAGCTAATGACAGAACTTACCCTGGAAACGGCGGTGCAAATGACGTGGCAAGCTGAGGATGTCACGCAGCAGATCAGCCAGCAGGAGGCTAAGTCAATGAGCAGCGTGCAAGAGGTAGCCTCCAGACGTTCTTCAAGGGCAGCAGATAGGCCCTGGACGAAAGAGAAACACAAAAGAGGCGGTGAGAAAAGAAGAGAGGATACAGAAAATGAATGTGGTAAAACAGGACACAAAGACATCAGAAAATGCCCAGCAGCAGATACTGAATACAGGAAATGCAAAAGAAAAGGGCACTGGGTGAGAATGTGCAAATCAAAAACTGTGAGACAGGTGATGGCGAAAGAAGTGAGTGGAGACAGCTTTTACCTGGGTGCAGTGAGTAATAAAAATGTGTCGGAAGAAGCTAAATGGACAGTGTTGCTTAAGATAGGTGATACTCCGGTTAGTTTTAAGATCGATACGGGAGCTGATGTTACCATAATGAACACAGAGACATTTGAAAAACTTCACCCAAGAGCTCAGCTCCTTCATTCAAACATAGTACTAGACAGCCCAGGTGGATCACTAAATTGCATCGGACAGTTCACGACAGAAGCAGAGCATAAACGTAGAAAGTACGCCATTACCATGTATGTCATGGCAGGAGAAACTGTCAGTAACCTTCTAAGCCGACAGACAGCTGCTGAGATGGGGCTAGTTAAAAGAGTAGAGCAGATAAGCACAGTTTTTGAAGGAGGTGGTACAATGAAAACAGAGCCGGTAAAAATACACCTGAAAGAAGGCGCCGTGCCATACGCAGTACATACTGCGCGGAGAGTACAGTTACCGCTGCTGCCTAAAGTTAAAGCAGAACTGCAGAGAATAGAGGAACAAGGTGTTGTGGAAAGAGTCACACAGCCTACAGACTGGGGTGCACCCATGGTACCGGTCATGAAGCCTAATGGTGCCATCAGAATTTGTGTTGGATTAAATAAGCTGAATGACAACATAAAAAGAGAGAGATACATGCTTCCCACAACAGATGAGATCCTAGCTAAACTAGCTGGAGCAAGCGTCTTTACATCATTAGACGCAGCGTCAGGATTTTGGCAGATTCCGTTATGTAATGAGAGTAGTTTGTTGATGACATTCATTACTCCGGTGGGGCGCTATTGTTTTAAGAGACTCCTGTTTGGGATCAGCATAGCTCCAGAGATCTTCCAAAGAAAAATGAATGAGCTTCTAGTGGACATGGAAGGAGTTGCTGTATACATGGATGATGTGATAGTGTACGGGAAGGACAGGGCAGAGCATGACAATCACTTGAAAAGAGTACTAGAAAGCATGGAAAATGTGGGTCTCAAATTGAATAAAGACAAGTGCGTATTCAGGAAAGCCGAGTTCAGTTTCCCGGGACATGTTGTGGATCAAAGCAAAGGTGTCAAAGGTGTCAAAACAGACCCTGAAAAGGTACGTGCGATAAGTGATTTGCAAGAACCGAACAACATAAACGAGTTGAGGAGGGCGTTAGGCCTCACAACCTACATGAGTAAATACATCCCAGACTTGGCAACGAAGGGAGGTCCTTTGTATGAGATGCTCAGGAAAGGATGTGCATGGGCATGGGATCAACAACAGAAAAGTGCATTCAGCACACTTAGGAGCGTGCTCACTAAAGCTCCAGTCCTGGCACACTACTTCATCCGGGAAAAGAAACAGTGATATCAGCGGATGCTAGCAGTTACGGTATCGGTGGTGTTTTACTGCAAAAGCATGACAACAGCTGGAAGCCGGTCGCATACTGTTCTAGAAGGCTGACGGATTCTGAAACAAGATACGCCCAGATAGAGAAGGAATGCCTTGCAGGCGTGTGGGCGTGTGAAAGGTTCCAGAAATACTTGGTGGGCATGGATACATTTAAATTGATCACTGATCACTAGCCATTAATACCGCTGATCAATAGTAAAGACTTGGACACTGTGCCAGTGAGATGTCAGAGACTTTTGCTGAGACCCATGCGGTTTAATGCGAAAGCGGAGTATGTGCCTGGTAAAAGC